>JAQMYF010000011.1:3253674-3265801 GCA_030014195.1 Neosilurus mollespiculum | reverse complement strand
TGTGTGTGCAGAGTGTTTTGTGTGTGTAGAGTGTTTTGTGTCTGTGGAGTGCTTTGTGTGTGTGTGTGTGTGTGTGTGTGTGTGTGTGTGTGTGTGTGTGTGTGTGTGTGTGAATTTTAGTAGTTTTAGCATTTGACTATTGAAGTCACTTGTGGTTACTCTACAATACTGATATCATTTGTGCTAAGATGTTATCGCTTACTTTTGAATTAGCTGCTTGGGCGATCAGATCATTCGCTAGGATTCTCAAAAAAAAAAAATAATAATAGTTCCTGACTTTGACCTGAGGAGTAGCTACTCAAGATAGCATGTGGCTTCCTTAATCAGAGACTTTGAAAACTGTGTGTCAAACATGAAAAATATACAGCTAGCATTCCACTATGGAGTGTACCCCTCTAACCCGTCCCAAGGAACTGCAGTTGACGTCATTATGCTTCAACCCTTGGAGAGGCTTTAGTCGTAATCATACATAACGACATAACTACAGCCTTTCATGTCGTCTCTATGCCTAGCTCTGAACTCATCTGACTACAACCTGATATACTCGCAAAAATCATCAGCTAACACACTCTACATTCATGATCTTCAAATTAAAAGACATCCTAAAATTATTTTATGTGATCTAAAATGGCTCAGTCCAAATTTCAAACTAAATACATTCCATGTGTGAGATCACCTGCAGTAAATTCCATACAATCACTTTCCACCGTGATGCTACTCAGACTTTACCTGCATGCAGATTTTCTCCAACCAAATAAACCTCACACCGTGGAATGCTAGTCCAGATCTAATCCTAATCCATTCTAATCCAGGAGGAGCACGTAATGACTTTTACTCCTGAGAGAGAGAGAGAGAGAGAGAGAGAGAGAGAGAATGATGAGAGCAAAGACGCATGGTGGATGCTAGCAAAGAATTAACGCTAGTCTAGAGAGGAATTTGAATAAAGTTTTTTTTGTTTTGAATTAAAAAGAATTTTTTTTAACGTCTGCTTCCTTCTATTACACTTTTCTACTGAGTGTGTTAGCGGTGTTAATAGGTAAGTCGTAATAATAAAAATGATGTCATTTCTGAGGAAAAAACTTCGGTAATATCTGTCTGTGTTTGATAAAGTTCCAGTCATTAATCATTACTCCAGTACCCCAAAATAACAACAATAATAATAATGACAGCATGTTGTACAAGAAGTTTTGTTGTTAATTACTCTCCCAAATCTTGTTTTCCTGTTGAAACTGTGTGTGACTCGCTCACTAGCGGGACACGCTTAGCTGATTCGCCACTAATTCAGCTTGTTAGAAATGATTGCTTTGTTATCACTGCTGGAGCTTGGTGCGAGAGCCTCGTGAGCAATGTAGCACTATTGCGCATTAGTTCTAATGAACTGCTCCATATGCTCCGAATCTCCTCCGGATGAGCAACGTAAATGAATACAGACGCACACGCGTGCGTCGCTTCAGGTTCTGGCTGCTCACTGCTCTAACCCGTCCCAAGGAACTGCAATTGACGTCATTATGCTTCAACCCTTGGAGAGGCTTCAGTCGTAATCATACATAATGACATAATTACAGCCTTTCAGTAGCGTCATTACTCTGTCGTCTCTACACCTTTTATATCCCCAACGACTTTCATGCTGCTGTCAAAACCTCCGACGTGACACGGTCTCCGTACCAGGGCTTTGAACTACAACCTGATATATTCGCAAAACCCATCAGTTAACACACTATACAATCGATCTTCAAATTAAGATGCATCCTAAAATAATTTTATGTGATCTAATGATGCATCCTAAAATTATTTTATGTGATCAACCAGATGCCATGCATATCCACAAGAAACCAGCAAGATGCCATGCTAATCCACAAGAAACTCATCAGATATTATGCTAGTCCACAGGAAACCAACCAAATGCCATGCTAATCCACAATAATCAATCAGATGTCATGCTAATCCACAAGAAACCAACCAGATGCCATGCTAATCCACAAGAAACCAACCAGATGCCATGCTAATCCATAATAATCAATCAGATGTCATGCTAATCCACAAAAACCGACCAGATGCCATGCTAATCCTCAAGAAACTCATCAAATGCCATGCTAATCCACAGGAAACCAACCAGATGCCATGCTAATCCACAATAATCAATCAGATGTCATGCTAATCCACAAAAACCAACCAGATGCCATGCTAATCCTCAAGAAACTCATCAGATGCCATGCTAATCCACAGGAAACCAACCAGATGCCATGCTAATCCACAATAATTAATCAGATGTCATGCTAATCCACAAAAACCAACAAGATGTCATGCTAATCCACAAAAACCAACCAGATGCCATGCTAATCCACAAGAAACTCATCAGATGCCATGCTAGTCCACAGATGTCATGCTAATCCATGCTAATGCACAATAAATAAATCAGATGTACGGCTAATCCTCGATAATAAATCAGATATCATGTTAAACCACAACAAAGCAATCAGATGCCATGCTAATCCACAAAAAACCAAAACGGATGCCATGCTAATCCACAAGAAACTAATCAGATGCCATGCTAGCCCACATGAAATCAACCAGATACCATGCTAATTCACAATAAACCAACCAGATGCCGTGCTAATCCTCTCTGATCCAATCAAATGCCATACAAATCTACTCTGATCCAATCAGCTGCCATGCTAATCCACTCTGATCCAATCAGACGCCATGCTACAATCATTCTATAATGATTGTTTTAATAATCTTGTATCATGCAGAAAGGTTTTTTAACAAACTGTTGGTAAATAAGAGCAGTAACAAGTCTCAAGTGGTTAAATAATAGAATTAATGAGTCTCCTCACAGCAAATTAAATGTGCTTACAAAAAAAAAAAAAACACAGGTTTGATATTGCGCTACTGTTTCCCTGGAAACCGCTTTTCATCTCACCCCGTAACCTCCCTGGATCCATAGTATCGACGTTTCTCTTTCAGCTAGCATCAGTTTTCATTTTTCCCTTACAAAAAGAAGCTGGGAATTCTGCGGTACAGCCGGGGAGCTTGAGCTGAAGACGGGAGCAGATGGTTGGAGTTTTTAATCACCACCCTGCAGCTCTCGCTCTCAAATTTAAATGAGCTTTACTGGTACAGCACTCACAAGATCCAGCGTTGGGTGAACCGTTTCCTTCTCAAACACTTCATAGCAAAGGTTCAGAAATGCGTTTATACACACACACACACACACACACACACACACACATGCATGTTCTATCTTGATTATTAAAATCACCAGAGACAAGATACACTCACTCATTTGCTTAATCTTATGACGGTTGCTCGGAGGCTGGTGCCTATCTCAGCCAACAATGGGCGAAGGCAGGGTACACCCTGAACAGCTTGCCAGTCCATCACAGGACCAACACACACAACCATTCACACTCACTCTCACACATTGGGGCAATTTAGAACAGCCAATTGCCCTAATGTGCATGTCTTAGGACTGCAGAAGAAAACCGGGGTACCTGGACAAAACTCACACAAGCACAGGGAGAACATGCAGACTGCACATAGAATTTTATACAAGGGCTTTAGTAAGGAGGTCAGGCACTAAGTCTCGATGTCAAAGAGGTTCCAGTTCATCCCAAAATTGTTCAGTGGGGTTGGGGATAGGGCTTTGTGTAGGACATTCTACAAGCACAAATGCTAAAGCAACCCCAATCTATCCATCCATCCATTATCTGTACTGCTTATCCTGTTAAAACCACAGTGAAGCAAGAGCCAATCCCAGCAGACTTTGGCCACGAGGCAGTGTACACTCTGAACAGGTCTATAACAGCGCTATCACATTCCATATCAAATCAAATTCATACCAATTCCATCAGATCCTGAACCACCCTGGACTCATCATATTTTATGCTAATCCAAACTAATACATGCTAAACTAATTTACTTTCACCTAAAACTTTAAATTTAACATGCTAACTCACTTTGAAACAATATACCAGTCTATGTAAAGATACTATGAACCCAACACATTCCACTCAAATACACTGTACACCAATCCAATTTCATTCTAATCAGATTAGATTCTGTGCTAATCTGCTGTAAACCAATCAGATTCCGTGGTAAACCGCTGTAAACCAATCAGATTCTATACTGATCTGCTGTAAAAAAAAAAAAAAAAAAAAAAAAAAAAAAAAAAAAAAAAACAGATTCAATGCTAATTTGGAGCAAACTAATTAGATCTAATCTGCTGGGAACAAATCACATTCCATGCTAATCCGCTGTAGAATAATGTGTGCTAACCTGCTGTAAACCAATTGAATTGTGTGTTAATTGAGGCAAACTACTTTGCTTCCAGGCTAATCTGTTGTCGTCCAACTGGATTCCATGCTAATCTCTTGTAAAAATCTAATCTGCTATAAACCATTCAAATTCTGTGCTAATCTGTTGTAAACCAATCAGATTTCATGCTAATCTGCTGTAAATGATTTGGATTTTATGCTAATCTGCTAAAAGAATCAGATTTCATGCTAATCTGATGCAAACCAATCAGATAGCATGCTTATTCACTCAGAAACAGTTTCTAGGGCTCTGTGCAGGACACTCAAGTTCTTCCACTGTGTATTAACGTTAATCATTTATGTTACCAGTTTGGTAAATAGGAAGCATGGTGGTGTAGTGGTTAGCACATTCACAAAAAGGGACTCGGATAGGCTTGTCCGTTTCTGTGTTCTGGAGTTTGTGCTTGCGTGGGCTTCCTCCGGGTACTCTGGTTTCCTTCCACAGTCCAAAAACATGCACATTAGGCTAATTGGCTGTTCTAAATCACCCCTAAATCTGAGTGGGAGTGTGAATGGTTGTATGTATGTTGGACCTGCAATGGCCTGGCAAGCTGTTTAGGGCATACCCAGCCCTCACCCAGAGTCGGCTGAGATGGGCCTCCCCGCAACCCTAATTAGGAATAAGCAGCTTAGAAAATGAATGAATGAATGAGTTTGGAAAAGAAAAGCATACAAGCCTGACGGGTGCACATTCTTTTGCACTTTACATTCTGATAGTGTACTGCCACTGTAGTGGAGGTAGAACGGGATGTTTAAAGGGCACGTTACTCAGCTGTAACCCCACCATGTTGTTTTTTCTTCCTTTCTTTCTTTTAGCATTCTGAAACTGGTTTAATTGAAGCAATCGACGTTTCACCACAGTTGCACTACGGTTGAGCCATTTTCATCCCTGATTATGTACTGATGTTCTGCAAGTCGTTTCAAAATTCAGTTGAGGCACAATTCATTGGATCCTGATGTAGCACTTGTTCTTGGAGGGTGGGGGGTTATGTCTGGGCTGTGTGTACAGCTGTAACGGATCGGCATGGATCTCTTTCTGCTCAGTACTCAGGATTAGGAAGCAACAGATTGGCCTTGAATGCCTTCCAGAAGTGATCTTCAAAGATCATTCATTCATTTCCTGAACAGTTTAATCCTATTAGGGATATTATTCTGTATGAAGGTGGGGTACACCCTAAACAGCCTGCCTGTCGATTGCAGGTCAACATACATATCCATTTACTCACACACACTTAGGTGCAATTTGGAACAACCAGTTAGCCCTATGTGCATGTCTTTAAACTGTGGGAGATAACCGGGATACCCAGAGGAAACCCTTACAAGCACAGGGAGAATATGTAAACTTCACACAGAAACCAACTGGGGCGCGGACCCAAGACCTTCTTGCTGAGAGGTGGACATGCTAACCACTACATGACCATGCCACCCTTGAACAGATCAGACATGTTTTGTTTGTTACACTTAGACTGCGAACCTCCCTTAATATTTAACATAATATCTAACAATCTGTTTCCTTCCCTTTTTATTTGTCTCTCAGGGTTTTTTTTGACGACGTCTGTTTCTCTCACTCTCTGGAGGTTTCCTACATTCTGCGTGGGGAGGCTGATGGTTATTTTAAGGATGTGTGGGAGACATATTGGATTTTTCTTTAAGGAGAAGTGGCTCATCACAGATAAGTGGACCTCTTACTCAACTCCTCAAACTCTCTCTTTTCTCCCGGATCGCCGGGTCCTCGAAGTTGCACACCGCCGTCTGACCTGACATTTATCCATGAGCCAAAGCAGGTAGTACCTACCTCGTTGCTTTAAGGCAGCGGAGAGAGGGCTGGCTAGCTCAGTAAAGTGCTTTCTAAATGGCATTTAAAAAGCAGATCGTTGAGTCAGTGGCAGACAGAAAAAGAGGAAGATGGATCTTCGGTGCAAATGGGGTTCGACTTAACCAAGGCCATTTGAGGTAATGGGGTACACTCAAGTGGAGCCAGAGCTTCCTCCACACTCTGTCAACTGCTGGCCCCGAGCTGCAGGCGCTTTGGGTGTTTAATGCATCATGACATGACCAAGATTCAGAAAATTGCTGGAGGTTCATCCTGTGAAAGAGGCTTGTATACTGGAAATGTGGCAGCTCTGGATTGACATTAGTGTCAAATTAGATTTCTGGAACAACACTCCATCATTTAATAATATAAATCCCAGAAAGAAAGTTTTATTGATGACACATTTTTAATAATCAGTCAAAAATCTGTAAGATTGCAGGAGTGAGAAAAAAAAAAATCCTCCATCCCAGCTGACTCCAGGGGGAGGCAAGGTTACATCCTGAACAGTATGTTAATCCATCGCTGGACAATTTCATGCTCACACTCATGCCTGGGGGCAATTTGGAACAGCCAGATAGCCTAAGGGGCATGTCTTAGGACTGTGGGAAGAAAACCGGAGTACCCGGGTGAAACCCACCCAAGCACGGGGAGAACATGGAACTCCATACAGAAAACACTAGCCTGGGAAATCGAATCGAACTTACTGTGAGGTGGCCCTGCTACACCACCGTGCCACCCTGATACCAACATGATATTGACTATTTTCCTGTACCCGCACCTCTCCAACTTTATTCCTCTTATAGCACAGATCTTTAAATAATTTAAGAATGTCAGTGCTGTGGAACATCAATGGAATAATGTTTTTAGGAATTTTATAGCAGCTACAAAACAACCCCAGTGATGCTAAACCAAAAAAACATGTCTTATTATTTTATACATCTGGAAAATTTCTAAAAGGGTGGTATGGTGGCATAGTGGTTAGCACATCCATCTCACAGAAAGAAGGTCCTGGGTTCAAGTCTCGGACTCAAAAGGGTGTTTTCTCTATGGATTTTGCATGTTCTCCGCATGCTTGCATGAGCTTCCGGTTTTCTCCCACAGTCCAAAGACACTCACATTAGGCTAACTGACTGTTCTAAATTGCCCCAAGTGTGAGTGGGAATGGTTGTGTGTGTTGCTCTGAGATGGAATGATGAGCTGTTCAGAGTGTACCTTGTCTTCGCCCAGAGTCGACTAAGATAGACTCCAGCCTCCCTGCGACCCCAGTAGGATTAAGCGGTTCAGCAAATGGATGGATGGCTCTCAAGGTTCGAAAGGTCTCACTTCCTTCCTACCTTTTAAAAAGAGTGCAGCGAAGCTCTCGGACTGTACCTCAGCAGATGTTTGGCACTGGTTGAAAACCTCAACATAAAAAAAGTGAGTTATGTACAGTATTTTTTTTAATCTTACTTCCCTTCATACCTTGGTGATGTCTAACCCTCCTCCTTCTGCCTCACTTGCCAGTTCATTTGTCCGGCCAAAGAGGAGCCGTTAAATTAGGTCCTGCTCTGAGTCGTCCAGCAGCTGCATTACTGCTCTGTCTTTTTTTTATTCTGTCTGGCACGCTAATGGCCTCCACTTAGCACTGAGCAGATATCTGGCTAATGCTCAAAAACCTGGGTTGAAATTACGAATGCCAGAGGCAAACTGCACAGAAGAGAGAGCAGGAGATACCGATAAAGATGTGACACCCAAAATGCTAACAGGCACCCGAGCATCACTGACCCCACCAACGTAGCCATTCCTCATTATTATTATTCCAAAAGTATTGGAAACCTTTTGTGGGCGAAACATTCCTTTAAGCACCTAGGAGATTTCTGCTGGAAGCCACATTACTCTTTTCACCCGGGGCATTCTGGGTAATTACAGCTTACATATGAAACCTGGCACTTCATTCCTGGTCATTAGGGTCAACTGACCAGCAGAGAACTGGCTGTTTGTACAGATTGATGATCTGAGAAGATTAATAGAAAGTTCAGATGATCTACAAGGACCTTTACTTGGGAATGGATGCAAGTGTTTAAGCCTCTGAGGCTAGTTCCTTTGTTAGATAAATTACAGAACAGCAGATTAAACCTTTAATAATTTCTGGAGTAATTCTGATATCCTCATACAAGAAAAGTGATAAGAGATGGGCGTGTCTTCACAGTGTATGCACCCTCAACAAAATTAATTATTTAAAGACGTCCAAGTACAGAACACTGAATCATCCAACAAACCCTTAAATAAACAACTGCCAAAAAAACTTCTAAATGTCTATGGACTGCTATCAAGATAGAGGGTTGCTTATTGATGGTTTCTCTCAAGGAAGAAGGTGGAAATGTCATGAAGTGTTAAAGAACCAATGAGCAATCTTTTTTCTGGCTGTGTCTACCAGCTGATTGCTTTAAAAATGAATTAGATACCTTAAGCAGCACTCACACCTTTCTGGATAGCATTAACGGATGTCTGATGAAGAGCAACATTTTCAATCCATTTATCTCCGTTTGCATGCATCACTCCTTTGGCGAATGCGTTCCCTGTCAGGCAAGTTCGATTCAATCCGGCAGAAAGTTTTGTTCATGGAACCGATTCCACAACGCAAAGGTGTCCGCAGTTGTACTGTTGTTATGCGATGGGTGTGAATTTTGTTTAGAACTTGTGCATTCCTTGTCCTGTACTTGTGAGTTTGCATCCGATGATGTCCGGTGGACCAGACTCGCGGCCAGACTACTACCTGCTACTACTATGCGACGGGTGAATTGCCCTTAGGTGTGAGTGTGAATGGTTGTGTGTGTGTTTCTTGACATGCGATAGACTAGCAAGCTGTTTAAAGTGCATGCTGCCTTTGCCCAGATTCTGCTGAGATATTCACCAGCCTCTCCATGACCCTAGTAGAATTGAGCAGTTCAGCAAATGAATACATGAATGTGTATTTCGTATCAGCCCCTCCACCCTTCCTACCCTGAGAAAATATACCTGCTAATTTGTGTTGGCTTAATAGCTATGGTATCTACTTTATTTCCCAGCAACCTCAGCACAAATATTTTTATATTCTTTGGCAAACAAGGCACAGTTGACTGGGTACACTCGGTGCCAGCTCTTGCTTGTGCCCACCCTTTTCTCTTGCTACAAGCCTGTGTTCTATTTGAGAGATGCATCGTTAGCTTGCATTCAGGCCACGAACGCTAGCCGTCTCCCACTTGTACTCACTTGATAAGCTGAAACAGAAAAAAATCGCATTTACAATTCGCCGAGTCGGGCCGGAGCGAGGCCATGGGTCCTCTGGGACCTTTTTTCTGACGGTGGAGCTTTTCAGATCACTAATGTCAGAGAGAAAACGGCTGATCTCGACTTGTCCAAAAGGAATCCTGAGCATGCTGGGAGTTTCAGCTGAAGAGAGGATTCAGGGAGAAAGGATCTCACCAGCATTATTCATTTAAAAACACTTTTTTTTTCAATCCTGTCTGCAAAGCTTTTATCAGAAATATTTCTGTTGAAAATTCATCAGCGGTAAAAAAAAAAAAAAAAAAAAAAATCAGGCTGATTTTGTTTTGCTCAGATAATTGAATCTAGCAGGTTGGGGTGACTAAAGAAGTGAGACACTTACCCACTCTTTATATCCTCATGAAGGGTTTGTTAATGAGGCGATGAGTTGTGTTGGAGCGAGAAAACGGTGCCTGAGGGTGATATGTATCTGCTTTAATCAACAGTATAACACAGCACAATGGGGCTTTTTAAACTGGTGTGCCCTGCAAAAAAATTCATTACACCCAAAAATTGATGTATCTAAGAGCTACAAGTGATGAAGATCAAAAGGTTATCGGGATTAAAGCACAATCGAGTTCTCTTATATTGTCACAAAAAAAACCATCAGCACTTTTTCACTAAATGTGATGTTCTGTGTGAGGCCAAGTAGCACGGTGGTGTAGTGGTTAGCACATCCATCTCACAGCAGTAAGGTCCTTGTGTGGATTTCCTCTGGGTACTCTGGTTTCCTCCCACAGTTTAAAGACATGTACTTTAGGCTGATTGGCTGTTCCAAATTGCGCTTAGTTTTGAGTGTGAATGGTTGTATGTGTGTTGACCCTGTGATGATCTGGCATGCTGTTCAGGGTGTACCCTGCCTTCACACCAATTCACCTCAGGCTTGTATGCACTATCTGCTTTCTCGTGTGTAATATGTGCAATATATATAAAAATATTATCAAGGTATAATAGCGACATGTGTTTGGTGTATATTATTAGAATGCCTCCATTTCGCACCCATTTTACAGAGAGCTACTGATACCGAGGATGGGAGGGATTCCAATACTCAATATCCCACACCATGCCAGTGCAATTTGATTCAGTATCTGATAAATATAAATGTTTGGATTATTATTCTGGCCTGATGGTCTGACTTAACGGTTGTGCGGTGTAGCTGCAATTTTGGGGGAAACAAATGAAGCTATTCAGTTTCAGATTTTTATTTTATTTTTCAATTTAGTTTGAGCGCTTTCTCTGATAGATTCATCTCCGTGTTGAATAACAACATGTTGAATTATTGTGTTTTAGACTCTTTATTTTGAACAGAAGCCTGGCGTGTTCTCCTCCTCCTCTGAACAGTTCTTTTAGGCATAAAACAAATAACGTTGGTTGTCTGAACATGATTCCACTGACGTGTAGGAAGTGAATCAGATCATGCTCAAACTAATTTTTTTATTTTTAAAATTTTTTTTTAAATATGTACATCTTTTTTTTTATATCCTAAGCTTAAATACAGAATGGTAGTGCTGTTAGATGTTTTGGAGATTTTGATTTAAAAAAAAAAATAGAATTTTACATTCTGAAAATGAGTTTGAAAATTAAATTAAATTAGGAGTGAATTTGGTGAATGAAATGTGGTGTAGTGGTTAGCACATCCATCTCACAGCAGTAAGGTTCTATATATGTATATATGTATGTGTAGTGTATATATCTTATTTTTACAAAAATCATTTGTTGTCAAAAAACTGAATTTTGCAAGTATACTTCCAACTCCAGTTTATTTATTTATTTATTTATTGGTATTTTTTAAAATTATGTGCTCATTTAAACAAAAGAATTGAAACAAAAACCAAAAGAATCAGTATCAATCTGTTTCAGACTCAGTAAAAAAGACTTGAAATTGGTGAAAAAAGTGATCTTCGTTTTGGGTGACTGATGAAATCCAAAATGGTCCTGACAGCAGACTGGAGAGATTATGCTTTTTTTCATAAGCCAAATATACTGACTCAACCTGCAAAAACTTAAGAGTTGACTCTAAGAGTTGATGCCGATAAGAGTCAACTCCCTAAATTACTCCTTTTTTTAAACAAAAACCACCAAACATAATGTACGATATTCCTTACAACACAGATTGCTCTTCTTTGCTGAACTATACATGTAATTATTTCAAGAGAGATCTTTCTCTACATTCTGATTACCAGAGCAGCATTATGTTGTTTTAGCATTTTATAAACATCTATTAAAATTATTGAAAACACAACAAGACATTGCAAATATAAACTGACACAAAAGCCTGAGGTCGCTTTTAATCCGCTGCCGTTTGTAGCTTCGTTAAGAAGATTAATTTCCATTAATCATGATAAAAGGAATATCCTAATTTCATTATTCCCTTCAGCACACACACAACCACACACACATGCACACATACACACACAAACCCGGCTCAAATGAAACCATTACAATAATAAAAATACAGATTGCATTTCCTCGTCTAATTTCCTTCTAAAAGTAATCTGTCTTCAGTTATTCAGTTATTGTTTTTCAATTACTTTTGGTGAATTTAAACATGACATGATTCTTAGGAAATTACTCAGAATCTTTCTATGTCGACAAGGTGCGCGACTATCAACCCAGAGATCGCAGGTTCGAATACAGGTTGATGCCACAGCCATCCGTGACCGGGAGTCCATGGGAGCTAATTGGCTGAGCTCTCACGGGAGGGAGGGATGGC
>JAQMYF010000011.1:3219743-3240443 GCA_030014195.1 Neosilurus mollespiculum | reverse complement strand
ACACACACACACACACACACACACACACACATACATGCATTCATGGATGGGGTGCTTCTCAAACATACACCAGTCTTGATTTAAATGCACACACACACACACACACACACACACACACGCACACACACACAAACACACACACTATGCTTGCTCTGTCAGAAGCTTAGTCTTCTCCTCTTCCAATTTACGCTGAAGCCAACAAATGCAAACACTTGAAATATTATGCAAATTCCGCTGAGAAAAAAATGATGGCCATAAAAGGTTATTCAGTTAAAAAGAACAAATGTATCCACTCTCTCTCTCTCTCTCTCTCTCTCTCTCTCTCTCTCTCTCTCTTTCTGAGCTGTTAGTTATACTCTCCTGAAGAAAGTATTCAAGTATCATTACCAGTTGAGTAAATAAATACACAACCCAATAAACGCCTCAGCCAGCGGCAGGTTGGATGCGGAACGTGAGCGCCTTGGCTGGCCTGCAGACAGAATGTGCTTGAGAGCTCATCATTATTACTTAACGAGTAATTAGCGAGTGAATAAATGTACGCAGATAGCAATTGAAAGGCAAATTGCACACAGTTCATAGCTATTAACTGTTCCACATGAGGGTTTAGTGACTCTGTGTGGCCTTGGCTATGTGGGGGCTGAGGGGGTCAGTCATTGTGTGGAACGTGTTTAAATGAGAATGAGAGTGTGTGAGAAAGGATGCTGAAATGAAGGAATTATACTAAAAATCAGTGTTTCTAATTCACAACCAAAATCTAATCTCTGCTAAAAAGATTATTAAATAAAGCTCAGTAATCATATCCATGTTTCTGCTCCATCTCTGATTTATTCATAAAATAATCCGAGTTCAAATTACACCAAAACCCCAAAGACTCTGCACAACGTTTACAAATTAAATGCGCTTTCCATTTAACTCTCCAGAATACATGACACCTACATCAACAAACAATGAGTCTGGTTTATCAAACTGATTATAAATAAATTTGTTTATAAATCATTATTAGGAGTACAAAAGAGATCAATCTTCATACATTGAGAAAAAGTGGACCAGGGGCAGGATGGAATCAGAGCCTGGAGGGATGTAAGCTCGTGAGGACAGGATGGGGATGAAATGGAGCTTGCAGATCAATAAAGAAATGCTAAAGTAGGAGAATGAAGAGAAGGGAAGCTAGTGAGAGCTGTAAAGGTGGAGAGGAGATGGAGAGATCCAATCAGGACAATTAGGTAAAGTGGAGATGAATAAGAGGCCTGATGGGGCTTATTATCCAATGATGAAATTGGATAAGGACTATAGGAATGGGGTGGAGAAAGGATTGGTGGAGATGGGGATTCTGAGAATGGATTGGAGATGAGGGTCATGAGAATGGGTGGAGATGAGGGTTATGAGAATGGGTGCAGATGAGAGATATGATAATGGGAAGAGATGGGGATAATCAAGATGGGGAGGAAATTAGAATTATGAGGAATGAGTTGGAAATGTAGATTATGATATTATGGTGGAGATGGGGATAATGAGGATGGGCTAAAGATGAGGATTATGAGAGTGGTGTGGAGATGAAGATTATGAGATTGGGATGGAGATGGGGATAATGAGGATGGGGAGGAGATTAGGATTATGAGGATGGGTGGGGATAAGGTCCATGAGAATTGGGTAGAGATGAGGGTAACGGCTCCCGAGTGGCGCATCGACAAAGTGCGCGACTATCAACCCTGAGATCGCAAGTTCAAATCCGGATTGATGCCACAGCCATCCGTGACCGGGAGTCCATGGGAGCTAATTGGCTGAGCTCTCACGGGAGGGAGGGATGGCATACGCTCACTTCCCTATCACTCACAGCGATCACCATGGGTGTCTGTGAGCTCATTCGTACGAGGGGGCGGATAGCGCTTTCCCTCCGAGTGTGTTAGGCCGCCCCCAAATACGCATGCGCAACAGTTCGAAAAGAGGCGGGTGGCAGCATTGCATGTCACGGAGGGGGCATGTGCATGCTTACGCCCCTCCCTGGTCCGTCGTGGTCGTGTGATAGGGAAGGCAAAAGTTGATGGGTGGAAATTGGATATGACTAAATTAGGGGAGAAAAATGGGGAAAAAAGAAAAAAAAAGAGATGAGGGTAACATGAATGGGTGGAGATAAGGGTTATGGAATGGGTGGAGATTAGGGTTATGGGAATGGGTGGAGGTAAGGACCATAACATTGATGTGGAGATGGGGATTATGAGAATGAGATGGAAAAAAGGATTATAAGGATCGGTGGAGATGTGTAGTCTGGGAGGAGGGAGATGAGATCATCAGGGATGAGATGTGAATAGAGTCTACATCAGTGAGATGTAGATGGGGCTTATAGGAATGGGGCCTGAGGAGATGGGTTTGAGATGGGGCTTAAGGGGGTGGGATTGAACGGAATGGCCAGATGGCTTTTACAGGGATGGGATAAAGATGGAACATACAGAGATAAGGTGTAAACAAGGCCAATAGAAATGAGGTGGAGATCAGGTCTATGTGGAGACAGGGCATTTTGTCTGTCATGATGTCCTGCCAGTGTCCTACCAGTATCACTTACTGATTGACATACACACAGTGTGATGATGTCACAGAGAGGGGTGCTACCTCACTGGGAAATCCCACCCTGGGACGTTAACACACTGCTTCAAGTTGTTTCTTTCAATACAAACAGAAAAAGAAAATAATGCCTGGAAAACCACTAAAGGCTGAGAACCAAGTGGCCATAATCAGAGACTTTATAGAGCAATCAAAATGATTAGGCAAAAATGTTCACCAGACAATAATCAATACATTGTTGAGAATCTAGCAGAGTAGAGCAGATTTTATGTCCCTAGTAGAGACATGGAGTTTCTCCAGCACCACCCATAGGTATCGATAAACCCAATAAACCTCCAACAGATCAATACTACACGAAGACTTGCAGAGTTTCTAGCCTTGTCACAGCAGACATCATAGAAATCAGGGCCCCCTGCTGGCCCGCACCCGCACGTGATAAAAGTAGATTCTCATAGAGAGAAACAATTTGAGTAAATTGTGAGTTAAAAGACGAAAGGGAACACAGGCATCTCAAACAAGGGCTGTTTAGAGCTGGAGTCATCAGTATTCCCGCAAGAGACAGAGTGAGAGGGTTAGGGGGTTGCCATGCACATTCACAAATCCTCCACTCCTCTCTGTTGTTTGTGCGTGGAAAATCATGCTTCAGTGGCTGCTTCACTCTCCACTTCGTTCACGAAATGGACTTCACGCAATCCCTCTCTCGCTCTTTCTGATTGTGAAAAGAGGCTCGGCATGCACACTAATCAGTCTCCCAGCCAACGGGTTTTGCTGCGATGGTGTGAATACTGCTCTGTAGGAGCATGACAACACCATTCACATCGCAGTGCCTCTGGAGAGGGAAGAAAACAAGTCAGACTTTCCATTACCCTGCAACAGTAACTCTTCCAATTTCACATCCCTTTATCATTTAAATGATTCCCCTCATGAACATTTTCAGCTCACTTATTATCAGAAATAGGTTAGGAGTGAGCTCTAGAGAGGGCAGGGATCACTTTTTTTTTTTTTTTTTTAAATAAGTCACTGATTTTACTAGGCAGCTTTTTTCAAGGTCCAACTTATTTTAATGGTGAGACCAGGCAGGAGGTGGCTTCATGGTTAATGCAGCAGTGACACCTTGCTGGATATCATAAACGGACATCATCTTTAATCTGTTCGTCATTGTTCTTATGCATTTCTTGTCTGTGTCTCATTCAGCAAATGCATTCGTTGGCAGAAAGATTTGAAATGAACTCCCCTGCATCCACTGGGGCTTGTTCGAAACTTGTTCTTTCCTCATCCTGTACTTGTCAGTTAGCGGCCATTGATATCTGGTGGACCTAACTTGTAGCTGGAATACTACCTGACCTGCAACAGGGGAACCGGAGGTGTGCTAGACATAGACCACATGTTCAGTGAATGATTACTGACAAGGAGCACATGGGAATGAATAAGGGATGTGTACCAGGGGTTAACAGGACAAAACTGGCTACATCAGGATAAGTACAGGAAAACAAACGGACATCGATGTATATCCTCCAAGGTTTCAAGAGAGCTTAGAGCAGCAATGGAGATGACTTTCACAAACAGATTATTTTCTTCCTGTCCGATGTTCATTTATGCTATCTAGCAAGGTGTGACTGCTCCTTAAGGCAGTGGTCTACTGATCACATGGTTCTGAGGTCCGAGTTGTCTTGGACTAGTTGGTACTTGCTTTCATGTTTGTCCTGGTCTTGGCCATTGATCTCACCAAATATTCCAGCTGATCTCAAAAATGTGCAGCTCCCTTTGAAAATATATGTTGTTTATTTTCTCAAGTGAAACCTTCAAAATTGTATAACTGATTAACTAAGATCATTCAGACTATCTATCTAATCCATCTGCAAGGTGGAGGGATGAAGAGCAAGTGCACCATTTCAGGTGAAAGATTTGTCGTTGTAGGGGCCCCTGCAATAACAGAGAGGAGACGAGGTGTGCAGATGTGAAGCACCTTCAGCAGCCTGAGCAGGCCAGTGCACTGCTATTTTAAAGCTTCTGTTGCTATGGGTAACCCTGGTTCCCTCCTCCCTTGCTCAAACAAACACACACACACACACACACACACACACACACACACACACACACACACACACATTTCCTCTCTCTTTCTCTCTCTCTTTCTCACTAGCTCTGTAATTCTAGAAATCTCTAATTTCTATGGTAAAACGCTTGATTGGTTGTGTTCAAGACTTTTCCTACAGTGTTTCTCTCCTGTTTTTCTAGAGCATTACATTCCTATCTAACAGAATTAAGTACTCTCTCTCTCACACACACACACACACACACACACACACACACACTCAAGTACACAATCCTGTCCTATATTTAGTACAGCAGTAGGATGTGTGGGCATCACACTGACCTGCCAGAGGTGGCCCATTATCTTATGTAAGTGTGTACTTCTCATGTAAATGATACAGCGCTACACATCATTACATTTACACAATTCAGAAAATATCCACCTGGCCAAACTTACTGTTGACCTTTTTTTCTGACGATGTGCAGGATCTAGAAACTTCTACATATCTCCATCGGTGACTGAGTCCATACAGTCCACAATTTATCTGTCTGTAGATCTTTATCCATAGGGGTAAGCACATCCACCTCACAGCAAGAAGGTCCTGGGTTTGAGTCCAGGGCTTGGCAAGGGTGTTTTTGTGTGGAGTTTGCATGCTTTACCCATGTGTGGGTGTGGGTACTCTGGTTTTCTCCCACAGTCCAAAGATATGCACAGTAGACTGCTTCAAATTGCCCCTAGGTGTGAGTGTGTGAATGGTTGAGTGTGATGGCCCTGCGATGGTCTGGTGAGTTGCTCAGGGTGTACCCTGCCTTCACCCAAATTTGACTGAGATAAGCTCCATCTATCTAAACAGCTACTATCGGTCTATCTTTTCATCTCACTCTCTAATTTGTGAAAATGTTTCATCCTAATAGGGTCGCAGGGAGGCTGGAGCCTATCTCAGATGACTCTGTGTGAAGGTGGGGTATACCCTGAACAGGTTACCAGACTATAGCAGGGATAACACAGATACAATCACTCACACCCACCTTAACACCTAGGGACAATTTGGACTCAGAGACTCAAATCATGTCCTATTGACCAGCAGGTTGTGAGTTTATATCACACCTTGTCTGCATCTCTCATCGTCTTGGATCAATTTCAAAAAGCTCTTGCCAAAGGAATAAAACTGCTGTTATCTGAACACAATGTGCATGTTTATATCCCTGGAGAGCCACTGAAATGGACAATAAAATCCTGGTGTGGAGCGTGTGATCCTCCATGTGAGTCTGTCTCAGAGAGAGAAGAGAGAGAGAGAGAGAGAGAGAGAGAGAGAGAGAGAGAGATTCACCCCTACACACTCATATTGCCCCCTAACCCTTTTTCTCCCTCTCGAGGAAAGTTGTCAGGTCTTCAAACATGTCAGCCTCTGACTCATCTGAGCCACAGAAGTGTGTGAGGTTATTAAAAATGAACACAAGCTCTGGGGTTAGCTCTGCTTCTCTATTACCAGCAGGTGAAAAACCTAAGGCACAAGGGACTCGCCAATCCCACAGATAACGAGAATCAGCACTGAAACAGTATTAGCAAGTACCGTTGGATTGATATTGACTTTGATTTGAGCTATTTTACAAGAATCTTTACATAATGGCACAAATCATCTTAAATACCCCAGGGACACGTAACAAGATTAATCACCCAATCACAATATTATTCAGATTCAGGTTGTGATTGGTTGCATTCCTACCTGACTAGCAGTGTTGGTGAAAAACACTCATCCAGACCATGTATTCATGCTTAAACAATCTCTTTGATTTGACATTAAATACCTGCCTACTGTCACTAGCAAGAAAACAATCAACTACCATGAGAGGGCTAACAATGAGAGGGTATGAGGGATAACTAGCATAAGAGAGCTAGCATGCACAAGCTACTGCATTCATTCACTCATTCATTCATTCATTTGTCAAACTGCTTTTTCCTATTAGGGTCGTGGGGAGGGTGGAGCCTATCTCAGCCGAGTCTGGGCAAAGGCATAGTACACCCTGCAAAGCTCACCAGTCCGTTGCAGAGTGAACCGGATAATCAATTACCATTCACAATTTAGAACGGCCAGTCAACCCAATGTGCATGTATTTAGACTGTTGGAGAAAACCGGAGTACCGAGGGAAACCCCAAGCAAGCAGGGGAAAATCATGCAAACTCCACACAGAGATACCCTCTCCAAGGCTGGGATTTGAACCCAGGAACTTCTTGCTGTGAAGCGGACATGCTAACCACTACACCACCGCATGGCCCTGTCTGTGTCTTTGCAATCAGGTACATAAATAAATAAAGCATGACATTTTGAAGAACTGCAAGAGTTAAAGAAACAGTGATTCAGAACAGGCTCTGATAAAAAAAATAATGATAAGTGTTTAATCTATCTAAATAGCACCAGTGGCAGGCCGTGCATTTGGTACCTGGGCCTTCACTAGGGGGATAACGGACTTAATCCATCTTAATACCACCACTATAACGTTGCAATTATAGAAACCATTAGAAATATACAAAAACGCAATATGACAAGGCCTGGCATTACAAAGAGAGAGGCATTTCGTGTATTGAGGGTGAATACCATTATTACTAGAGCAAAAAACCCAAGTAACCCATAATTAGCTCAATTAACCCATTTAGCATTACATAACTTCCACCGCTGTCGGTAAAAAAACATGACAAAAACATAAAAAAAAAATTTTTAATTTAGAAATGCTGATTATTTATAGACAAAATCCGAACTTGGCTTTTCTAACAGTTTTGCTCTGACCAACTAATGCTGACGTTATTGTGGGCTAGCTGGCCCTGTGAGGCAAATTTGAAATCTGTTTGGGTAAAGAAACAGCGCCATCGCTAATATAGTTTAAGTGACATCGGCCAACACTACTGATTCTGAAGGCCCTAGGCAGGTTAGATTGACAGGACAGCACATAGAGGCTGAAAGCTGATTGGACAAGAAATCTAACATCCACATAACATCCACATACTGGAAGCAATGCAACCAAGAGACACGCTATGAAATGAGGAGAATAGACTGTTGGAAATAAATTAATACAATTTCATGGAAAAAATACTAGAATTTAAGTTCTAGTAAGCTTCTGATAGTGTTTGGGCCAGTGGAGAAGGCCTTGCTGGCCCTGACGGCCTGCCACTGAATAGAACTATCAAAAAGCTCGAAACAGTAAAGACCATGAGTGTGTTAACCAGTTTACATTTACAGCATTTGCCAGACGAGCTTATCCAAAGTAAATTATGTGTTTAATCTAATTTATACAACTGAGCAGTTGAGGGTTAGGGTTCTTGCTTGAGAGTCTCACAGTGGTAGCTTGGTGGTACTGGGGCTAGAACCATTAACCTTCTGATGAATAACCGAAAGCCTTAACCACTGAGGCACTCCTGCAAATCAGTTGAAGAAAGAGACTATATAAAACCTGAAGAAGAGGACAAAGAGTTGCCTTTGAAGGTTGTGATCTTTACTCTTGCCTTAGGGTTTAGGGCTAAAGCCTTGGTCATTTTTATGCCTTCTTGGGGTCAACTGACATTATCTTGTAAGTGTTCTAGGTACTTGAGTGCCAAGGAGCTACCTTGAGAACCGGAAGGGCCTAACTTACATTCCTGGAAAGTATGGTCATGTTACAATTTCTCAAGGATTGAATGGCAGATTAATGTAACCAGCTACTGTGTCTCTATTTGCACATTCCTCCCACCCATATTTACATCAGACTGCCTCCAAAATCCACCAGAATGTCCAGATACAGATCTCATGTTTCAACAAGTTATGGGTGACCTTAGCATAGGACTTCTGTCAGTCCTAGAAAAAAAAAGGTGCTAGATCATCTTGCAAGAAGAGATCAAGTTAACAAGCTGTTTCTTCATCTTCTCAAACCATTGCTTCCTGCCAAACATGCTGGCCATTTTCATCTCCAGGCTGGTCTAAAGATCTCACCTGTCAAATCTCAGCCACAATGAAGTGACAAGCTGCTTAATCCCCCAGTGGATCTGCCAAGATCTTTCACAGCTGCAGGAAAATCCTGGGATGTGTTTTCCTGTAAGCCATTTCCCAATTCAAAGCAAAAGACTATCATGAGGTGTAGTTTTATCAGCTGATGTCATGGTGAGAATTAAAACATGAAGATGGCATATTGTCTTATCCATTTATGGTTACATTTAATGGCATAGTTACAAATCGCAGGCACTGGAGACTCCTTCCATCAATGTCTTTGTGTCCTTGAGTAACATTGCAGGCTGGGAGGGATTGGTCACAGGGCTGTCCATCAAACATTTTCTATTAAGCCACGCTCACTCAGCACTAAGACTTGTCTTATTAGTGACTTTAGCATTGCTTGAGCTGTTTGATATTACACTCAAATATAGACTTAAATAACTCAAATACACAAGTTGAACACAACATGGATGTGTTTGTCTCCATCTCTTCTGTCTCACTTTCTTTATGTCTCTCTCTATTCTGTTAAAATATATATCAGCAGGCAACTTTGCTTTGTCTCTTCTCTATCTTGCTGCTTATTTGACATCATAGCAAGACACACACACACTCACGCACGCACACACAATTTCTTATTTTCTGTTAAAATGGAAAACCACTCCAAGCAAACGGACCAGCCGTAGTCTGAGCCAATATAAACACTGAATTCATAAGGGAGGCCTGAGGGGACACACACACAAAGATGGAAGATGTTTTCCATATCTATAAAGCAATGGGCCGGATTTGCTCTGATACCAAGGACTCAAGACTTTGAGATGTGTAGGATGGAGACTATGCCTCAACTATCACAGCCACAGTTTCACCATCATATCTCATCTGATCCTCAACACTTTGTGTGTTTTGGATAACAAGCCATGAGTTAAAGGCCCCTCCCATGAGAAAAGAAGCTCCAGCAGGTACCAGAAAAGAATGAGTATGACAACAGGCTGCACTGGAGAACAGAAATCCCATGGGACCAAACCAAAAACGGTGCAGCTGCAGGTTTTTTCAGTCAGGAAGAAAAAGGAGAAAGCAAAAGAAGGATAAACAATAAACAGAATTAACCACTATTGCCTCTTGTTTCCAAGGTTTTAGAACCATTCACCTGCCAAACAGCTTAATCCTTGGATTGCAGGGAGGCTGGACCCTAACTCAACCGACAGGGTACACCCTGAACAGCTCACCAAGCCATTGCAGGGCAACATACACAACCATTTACAGTTACACCGAGGTGCAATTTGGAACAGCCAGTTACCCTAATGTGCATGTCTTCAGACTGTACAAAGAAACCCATGCAAGTACCCGGAAGATGCAAGCATGGAGAGAACATACAAACTCTACACTAAAACACCCTAGCCAAGCCTGGGACTTGAACCTTGGACCTTCTTGCTGTGAGGCAGACATGCTAATCACTATGCCACCATGCCACCCCAGATGAACAAATTGCAAAGTGAATTGATTCCTGCTTCTTTCCTTTGTGTCTTTAATTGAGATTCTTGTAGAGTCATTGGCAGCAATTAGAGGTTCCAGAGATGGGATCAGAGATCCTGAGGGTGAAGATCAAGAATAGGTTTGATCAAAAGTGAGGGTAAGGGTGTAATCAAGAGCTCTGAAAGTATGGGGGCGTGATCAAAGGTTAGGAAGGACCAATGTTGGTGTAACCAGAGTCTCTTGGCAAATGGGAGGAAGTGATGTGATCTGGGGCTCTGGGGGAGACAGTGAAAGTGGAAGTTCATGGTTAGAATATCTTCTCGAGTGAGTAGGAGTGGTAGAGTTTCTTTGAGAGTAGGAGGCAGTGGTGAGAGTACTGTATATGCTTAGTGAATGGGAACAGCTAGAGGTTCTGGTAAAGCATGTAAAAATGTAGTGTTTGAGAGTGAACAGGATACTGTATCCTTGGGAGGAGGTGAGATGGTCATTCAGGAGTTAAAAGGAATGGTCAGAGTATCTGTGGGAGGAGTGGGGGGAGTTAAAGGTACCTTCATATGCAGCTGGGTGTGGCAAGAGTATGTTTGGGAGTGGGTTGGATTCACTACAAGAGTAGGTGAGAGTGGTCAGATGTTCTGGATGAGCAGAGAGAAATGGTGATATTGGACAGTGGTCACCAATCTTGTGCCTGGAGATGTACATTCCTGCAGGTTGTATCCCCAAACAAAATCTTACATACCACTTTTAGCTTATCAAGAAGGTAATGTTAATTATTAGATGTTCAGGTGGGTCAAAGTCTTCAGGGAAGTTGATCTCCAGGAACCAGTATGATGACCACTAGGGCAGGAAGTTTTTAGATGGGAGTGATGGAGTCTCTCTACCAGTGAGTTTTTGGGAAGTGGAGTAAGTGGTGGGAGGTTTAGTGAGAGTAGGAGCAAGTGACAGGTTGGAGTCTTTTTAGAGCAGCTGGGGTGATTGGAGTGTCTTTGAGAGAAGATAAGAGTGTCTTTCGGTGCAGGTGGGAGTGGTCAAAGTGTGTTTGGGAGCAGATTGGAGTGATTAGAGTGTCTTTAGAGCAGGTGGTATTGGTCAGAGGTGGTTTGTGTGCAATTAGGACTGATCGGAGTGTCATTAGAGAAGGTGGGAGTTGTCAGAGTGTCTTTAGAGCAGGTAAGAGTGGTCAGAGTATGCTTGTGTGCAAGTAGGAGTGGTCAGAGTGGGTTTAGGAACAAGTGTGAGTAATTGGAGTGTCTTTAGAGCAGATGGGGTGGTCAGAGTGGGTTTGAGAGCAGGTGGGATTGATTGAAGAGTCTTTAGAGCAGGTGGGAGTGGTCAGAGTGTGTTTGAAAGCAGGTGGGAGAGACTGGAGTGTCTTTCAAGTTGGTGGGAGAGGTCAGAGTGTGTTTGGAAAAACGTGGGAGTGGTTATAGTGTGTTTGGAAGCAGGTGAAAGTGATTTAAGTGTATTTAGGGCAGATGGAAGTGAACAGAGTGTGTTTATGGCAAGTGATACTTGTCAGAGTGCGTTTGGAAGCAGGTGGAAGTGATCTGAGAGTTTTTAAAGTAGGTAGGAGTGGACAGAGTATGTTTACAAGCAGGTGGGAGTGATTAAACTGTCTTTAGAGCAGGTGGGACCAATCAGAGTGTCTTTAGACCAGGTGGAAGTGGTCAGAGGGTCACAGGAGAGCAGATGAGAGTGGTCAGATGGTTAGAGGAGAGCAGATGGGTGTGGACAGAAGGTTAAGTGGAAGCAGATGGGAGTGGTCAGAGGGTTAAGCTAAAGCAGGTGGGAGTGGTCAAAGGGATAAGGAAAGGCAGATGGGAGTGGTCAGAGGGTTACAGGAGAGCAGATGGGAGTGGTTAGAGGGTTACAGAAGAGCAGATGGAAGTGGAGAAAGGGTTAAGTGAAAGCAGAGGGGAGTGGTCAGAGAATTAAGCTAAAGTAGGTGGGGGGGGTCAGAGGGTTAAGCTAAAGCAGGTGAGAGTGGTCACTGGGTTAAGGGAAGGCAGATGGGAATGATCAGAGGGTTTCAGGAGAGCAGATGGGAGTGGACAGAGGGTTAAGTGAAACCATATGGGGGTGGACGGAGGGTTAAGCTAAAGCAGGTGGAAGTGGTCAGAGGGTAGAGAGAAGGCAAATGGGAGTGGTCAGAGGGTTTCTAGACAGCAAATAGGAGTGGTCAAAGGGTTACAGGAGAGCAGATGCAAGTCGACAGAGGGTTAAGTAAAAGTGGTCAGAGGTTTAAGGGAAACCAAGTGGCAGTGGTCAGAGGGTTAAGGTAAAGCAGGTGTGAGTGGTCAGAGGGTTACAGGAGAGCAGATGGAAGTGGTAAGAGGGTTACAAGAAAGCTGATTGGAGTGGTCAGAGGGTACAGGAGAGCAGGTGGGAGTGGATAGAGGGTTAAAGGAAAGCAGGTGGGAGTTATAGGAGAGGGTTATAGGAGAGCATAGAGGAGTGGAAAGAAGGTCACAGGAGAGCAGATGGGAGTGGACAGAAGGTTAAGGGAATGCAGGAGAGAATGGTCAGAGGGTTACAAGAGAGCAGAGAGGAGTGGACAGAGGGTCACAGGAGAGCAGGTGGGAGTGGTCAGAGGGTTACAGGAGAGCAGATGGGAGTGATCAGAGGGTTACAGGAGAGCAGATGGGAGTGGTCAGAGGGTTACAGGAGAGTAGGTGGTAGAGAACAAGTTTACATTTGCTTTGTCTTTTCTGTAAAATTTGAGGAAATTGTAGTAATTTGGTGCTGATGTGTTTCTCTCTGTCTCCATAGAAACTAGAAATGGAATTTGGCTTTTTCACAACAGAATTAGCAAAAAGCCTTAAGGCACCGACCTATGTTACACCAGCATAGAAACAGTGGTTGCATTCCCTCGCTATTACTGTCTGTGTCTCTATTACCCTTCTAATGTTATTACTTATTTTCTGTCACTTATACACACACACAGGACAGACCTTAATAGCCATGCTCTGAGCTTCTTGAGGAATGATCATGTGACCAGTCGATAACTGGTGGTTTGACATGATGGTTTTATTGATTATGATTAGTGAAACAGTAACCTCAAATAAACGCCGAGCTGACCTGCAGATGCCCCCTGAAATATTTATGGTTAATTTCAGGAAGGCCGTCACTTCTGCTGACGCCACCACGTGTGATGAATGAGTGAGAGATGATTGGCAAGAAGAGCCTCATTTCATCATCCAACACTGAAACACTGAAACACTTCACATTCTGTAACATTACTTTTATAATAAGTATAATAAGTAAATAGTAATAATTTTACTATTATATTTTATTCATTTATTTATTTATTTTATGCTGTATTAATTCCACAAGAGAAACTTTGACTTATGCATTTAACCAACACACACACACACACACACAAACACACACACACACACACACACACACACACACTCGGAGCAGTGGGCTGCCACACACTGCTGTGCTTGAAGAGCAGTTGGGGTTAGGAGCCTTGCTCAAGGGCACTTCAGCCATGAATGTGGAGAAAGGGAAGGTGCTGCTCACTCCCCTACCATCACACATTTTTCCTGCTGGTTCAGGAATCGAACCAGCCACCTTTTGGTCCCAAAGCCACATCTCTAACCCTTAGGCCACAGCTGCCCCCATAATAATAATAATAATAATAATAATAATAATAATAATAATAATAATAATAACAACAATAATAATATTAATAATTAACATTATTATTATTAACATCATTATCATTATTGTTATTATTATTATCATTATCATCATTATTATTTTTATTATCATTAATATTATTATTATTATTATTAGTCAGTCAGTCAGACAGTCATCTTTTTTCGCTTGATCTGGGGGCAGCTCGCGGGGGCAGCAGCCTAAGCAGTGATGTCCAGTCGTCATGCTCCCTAGCCACTTCCTCCAGCTCTTCTGGGGGGACCCAGAGGCGTTCCCAAACCAGCCGAGAGACATAGTCCCTCCAGTGTGTTCTAGGTCGACCCTGGGTCTCTTCCCGGTTGAACATGCCCGAAACACCACACCAGGGATGCATTCGGGATGCATTGAATGCAGATGCCCGAGTCACCTCAACTGGGTCTTCTCAACATGGAGAAGCAGCAGTTCTACTCCATGTTCCTCCCCAATTCTCACCCTAGCTCTGAGGAAGAGCCCTTATTAAAGCTTATTTCAGCAGCTTGTATCTGTGATCTTGTTCTTTCGGTCACTATCCAAAGCTCATGACCATAGGTGAGGGTAGGAACGTAAATCGACTGGTAAATTGAGAGCTTTGCCTTCTGTCTCAGCTCCCACTTCACCACGATAGACCAGTATAAGCACCGCTTTACAGCAGGGGCTGCACCGATCCACCTGTTGATCTCCTGTTCCATCCTTCCCTCACTATTGAACAAGACCCCAAGATACTTGAACTCCTCCACTTGGGGCAGGACCTCATTTCAGACCTGGAGGGTGTATTCCACCCTTTTTCGAAGGAGAACCAGGCCTCGGACTTGGAGGTGCTGATTCTCATCCCGGCCGCTTCGCACTCAGCTGCAAATTGCAACAGTGAGAGCTGGAGGTCCCAGGCTTGATGGAGCCAAAAGGAGAGCATCATGCGCAAAAAGCAGAGACGCGATCCTCTGGCTACCAAACCAGAACCCCTTGGCTGTGCCTAAAAATTTTATACATAAAAATTATAAACAGAACAGGTGACAAAGGACAGCCTTGGTGGAGTCCAACCCTCATTGGAACTTAACTAGTCCTCTTGTTACCAATGTGGACCAAGCTCTGGCTCCGCAATAGAGAGACCGAATGGCCAATAGCAATGGCTCTCGGAGCACACCCCACAAGATCGAAAAGCCTTCTCCAAGTCCACAAAGCATGTGCATGGATTAAACAAAACCCCCATGCCCCTCCAGGATCCTGTAGAGATTGTAAAGCTGGTTCAGAGTGCTGCGGCCGGGATGAAAACCATATTGTTCCTCCTGAATCCTAGGTTCAACCATTGCTCAGATCCTCCTCTCCAGTACTCCTGAATAGACTTTCCCGGGTAGGCTGAGGAGTGTGATTCCACGATAGTTGGAACACACTCTCCGGTCCCCTTTTTTTAAAAAGGGTAACTACCACCCGGCTTGCCAATCCAGAGGTACTGCCCAGAGGTATCAACCAAGACTACAACATAGAGAGCCCTGAGGTATTCAGGGTGGACCCATCTACACCTGGAGCCCGGCCACCGAGGAGCTTTTTGACTACCTCAGTGACGTCGGCCCCAGTGATAGGTAAACTCCCTCATGAACCCCCAGGCTCTTACTGTTTCACAGAGGGTGTGTTGGTGGGATTGAGAAGGTCCTTAAAGTATTCCTTCCACCTCCCAACAACATCCCCATTCCAGGTGAGTGCCCCCCCACTTCCACTGTAAACAGTGTTTGATTACTGCATCCCTGTCCTATGGCAGTCCAAGACCTTTTTAAGGCCAGCCTATAGTCTCTTTCCAGGCTCTCACCGAACTCCTCCCACACCCGAGATTTTGCATCAGGGACAGCCTGGGCTGCAAGCACTTTTGGCCTGTCTAGCACAACCCCTGAGGACTCGAAAAAGCTCACTCCCCCACTGCCACACATTTGTTCCCAAACCAGCAGGAAAAATGTGTGGCGGTAGTGGAGTGAGCTGCACTTTCCCTTCCTCCACCTTCATGGTTGAAGTGCCCTTGAACAAGACAACTAACCCCCAACTGCTCTCTGGGTGCCCCCAATGTGTGTGGCATCCCACTTCTCCGAGTGTGTGTGCTCACTATTTACATGTGTGTGCTCACTTTGGATGGGTAAAATGCAGAGGCAATAATTTCCCTTGCAGGATTAATACAGTATAGCAAAAAAAAGCAAAAGTAAAAATGGTGGGTACTCTGAACTGTAATTTTTTGCATAAGCACAAACAGCAGTCAGGACCCATCCCCCAGCCTGGAGGTGGAGGGAGGCTACCCTTTCATCAACCGTGGAGAACCCCAACATGTGGGCTCTGAGACGGGGGGGCAATAAGGATGCCCACAACGGCTCGCCACCTCTCCCCATGAGCAATTCAAACTATGTGTTGAGGTGAGCCTGACTATGTCTAGTCGGCATCTCTTAACCTCGTGCATCTGCTCAGGCTCTTTCCATGCCAGAGAAAGTCCCAAAAGCCTTGTCAGTAGTCCTGACCTTGTCCCAAAAGCCAGAGTCAGTAGTCACGGATCAGTCCAGCAAAACCCACGCCTTCGGCTGCCTCCCAGCTCACACTGCACCTGACCCCTATAGCTCCTCCCACAGTTGGTGGGTCCATGGGAGGGCGGAGTCTCCTCTTTGGGCTGGGCTCCATGGGCAGAAGCCCGACCACCAGGTGCTCGCCTTCGAGCCCCTCCCCCCAGGCCTGGCTCAAGGGGGGGACCCAAGTAAGCCCTTGTTATTTTTTGTTTCTCCTTTTTCCCCTTTTTTCCTTTTCATTACTTTTCTTTTACTTTCATACTTTTGTTTCTTTCTTGTTCATGTTTCCATAATTCTTTATTTTTCTTTGCCATCTCTCTCTCTCGCTCTCTCTTTCTCTCTCTCTCTCTCTCTCTCTCTCTCTCTCTCTCTCTCCCAAATAAGGATCATCAGCTTTAGATTTTTTTACACACACACACACACACACACACACACACACACACACACACACACACACACACACAGTGTATCTCTGTTCCTCATCTCATTGTTCCCTGAGCAGCTTTTCTCCAGAGTGAATGGTGCTAGAACATGTCCTATTCTCTCTTTCTCAGTTTCTCTTACAATGTGTGTTTGTGTGTAGAATTAAATTATTAAGTCAGTCCTTTTTACATTAAACTCTTTTTACATTAAATTCTTTAAATATTCCTCTTTTATTCCCCTGTTTTTCCGTAATGTAAGCAAACAACAGTGTCGCAGCAGCCCCTCATCTTCATCTTCATCTTGTTTGTTATAGGTTGTGGTGTTATTAACACGAGGCAGGATCTGGCGTGGTTCTTAAATAAAAATGAAATAAAAGTGTTATCACGATGTGCATCAGACGAACGACGCTCATTTAAAGGAAAGCGATTTTACACAGATATTACAGCAACTCATTAAACTGATCATAAACATGAAGGTGGAACCTGCAGCTGATGTCTCATCAGGACCACCAGCATTAATCCAGACAGCAGATATATCCCTGAATAATAATACAACAGCTCTGTGTGTCTGTGTGTGTGTGTGTGTGTGTGTGTGTGTGTGTGTGTGTGTGTGTGTGTGTAAACCCTGAGTTAATATACCGAAGGACATTTGATGATGTGCAGTTCTTGTAACACACCTAGTAAAATTGGCCCTGAGGGAGGGGCAAAGGCACACAGGATCTCTCTCTCTCTGGCTGTGTCCGTTTTTCTTTTTATTTCTCCCTAATATTTTTCTTCTGTATTTTTTTGTTTTTATATTTATATTCTATATTTTTTTCTCCACTCTATATTCTTAATTTATTACCTTCGTTCATACCTTTTCTCTTTTATAATTTACTTTAATTTGTCCCTAATATTCTTTCTTTTTTTCCTTTTTTCTTCTGCTTAATCCGGGGTCAGGTCACAGGGGCAGCAACCTAAGTAGTGAGGTCCAGATGTCCCTCTCCCCAGCCACTTCCTCCAGCTCTTCCGGGGGGACTCCGAGGCGCTCCCAGACCAGCCAAGAGACATAGCCCCTCCAGCATGTTCTGGGTCGACCTCTGGTTCTCTTCCTGGTTGTACATGCCCGAAACACCACACAGATCCACCTTAACTGGCCCTTCTCAATGTGGAGGAGCAGCAGTTCTACTCCAAGCTCCTCCCGGATGGCTGAGCTTCACACTCTATCTCTAAGGGAGAGCACTGCCACCCTGCGAAGGAAGCTCATTTCAGCCACCTGTATCCGCAATCTTGTTCTTTCAGTCACTACCCAAAGCTCATGACAATAGGTGAGGGTTGTAACTTAAATTGACTGGTAAATTAAGAGCTTTGCCTTTCGGCTCAGCTTTACCGTGGAGGCTGCACCAATATGCCTGTCGATCTCCCGTTCCATTCTTCCCTCACAAGACCCCGACATACTTAAACTCCTTCACTTGGGGAAGGACCTCGTTTCAGAGCCGGAGGGTACATTGCAACCTTTTCTGGCTGAGAACCATGGCCTCGGACTTGGATGTGCTGATTCTCATCCCGGCCGCTTCGCATTCAGCTGTGAATCGCTCCAGTGAGAGCTGGGGGTCTTGGTTTGATTAAGCCAAAAGTACAACATCATCTGCAAAAAGCAGAGATGAGATCCTATGGCCACCAAGCCAGGACCCCTCAACGCCTTGGCTGCACCTAGAAATTCTGTCCATGAAAATTATGAACAGAACCGGTGACAAAGGACAGCCTTGGCAGAGTCCAACCCTCCCCAGAAACGAGTCTGACCTGTTGTTACCAATGCAGTCCAAGCTCTGGCTCCGGTGGTACAGAGACCTAATGGCCCGTAGCATCAGGTCCAGTACACCGTACTCCCGGAGCACACCCCACAAGATAGCCCAAGGGACGCCGTCGAAAACCTTCTCTAAATCCACAAAGCACATGTCAACAGATTGGGCAAACTCCCATGCCCCCTCCAGGATCCTGTAGAGTGTGTAAAGCTGGACGAAAGTGCTACGGCCAGGATGAAAACCGCATTGTTCCTCCTGAATCCGACTATCGGTTGGCTCCTCCTCTCCAGTACTCCTAAATAGACTTTCCCAGGTAGGCTGAGGAGTGAGATTCCACGATAGTTGAAACACACCCTCCAGCCCCACTTTTTAAAAAGGGGAGCTACCACCCTGGTTTGCCAATCCAGAGGTACGGCCCCTGATGACCATGCAATGTTGCAGAGACATGTCAACCAAGACAGTCCTACAACATCCAGAGCCCTGAGATATTCAGGGAGGATCTCATGCACCCCCAGAGCCCGGCCACCTAGGAGCATTTTGACTACCTCGGCAACTTCAGCCCCAGCAACGGGCGGACCCCCATCCGAACCCCCAGGGTTTTCGTCCTCCATTGAGGGCGGGTTGGTGGGATTAAGGAGGTCCTCAAAGTATTCCTTCCACTTCCTGACAACATCCCCAGTCGAGGTGAGCATCTCCCCCCTTCCACTGTAAACAGTATTTGTGGAGAACTGCTTCCCCCTGCTGAGGCACCGGACCTTGTCGTCCACAGTAAACCACAGTCAGGACCCGTCCCCCCACCCGGAGGTGGAGGGAAGCTACCCTTTCATCAACCAGGGAGAACCCCAACATGTGGGCACCAAGATGAGGCAACAAGGATGCCCATACTGGCTTGTGCCTCTCTCCATGAGCAACTCCAGAATGGAATAAGGTCCCCCGCTGTCGAGATGGGTGGTTCCAGAGCCCAAACGAGCCGAAACGTGTCGAGGTGACTATTTCTAGTTGGTATCTCTCAACCTCGCACACCAGCTCAGGCTCTTTCCTCACCAGAAATGTACATTCCATGTACATTCCAGCGTCAGTAGCCAAGGATCAGTCCGACAGAACCCATGCCTTCAGCTGCCACACAACTCACAACGCACCCAACCCCTATAGCCCCTCCCACAGGTGGTGGGTCCATGGAAGGGTGGACCCATGTCTCCTTTTTGGCCTGAGCCTGGCCGAGCTCCATGGGCAGAAGCCTGACCACCAGGCACTCGCCTTGGAGCCCCTCCCCCAGGCCTGGCTCCAGGTGGGGACCCTGGTAACCCACGTCCGGGCAAGGGAAACTGAATACTTGATGTTCTATACATAAGGGTCTTCTGAACCGCACTTAATCTGGACCTTCACCTAGGACCTGTTTGCCTTGTGTGACCCTGCTAGGGGCATAATGCCCCCGACAACATGGCTCCTAGGACCATTAGGACACGCAAACCCCTCCACCACAATAAGGTGGCGATTCAAGGAGGGGTTCTTAATTTTTTTCCTAATAAAATGGTGTTTGTGTGTTTGTTTATGTTTCACTTTGCCAATCTTATATTTGCATTCTGTTTATCAGTTTATTTCTAAATCTATATTAATCTTTGCTAAGTCTAATAATTTATGCTAGCTCTCTCCACTAATCTCGCTCCTTCTGATCTTATATTTTGCTAATGTCAGTCTCGTCTCAGTGCTCCTCTTCTTTAGACAGAAGACAACTCTTATCCTCAGCTAATGTATCTCTGCTAATCTAATCTCGCTTCATCTCTCCATCTCCAATAATGTCTCTTCATGCTAATCCATCAACACCACTTGGTTTCTCTTCCAATATTTTTTCATAATTCTTCTGTCTATGCTAACATGTGTTCTTGCCAATCTCTCCTTGCTAATCCCTCTGTGTTTCTGTTTATCAGTTAACTTTGAGTTTTTCATACTAACCTCATAACTGCTGTTAATATCACTGCTAATCTGACACGCTGTTCATCACTCTGATTGCTAATCTTTCTCTCTCTATCGCTCTCTCTCTCTCTCTTTTTACTTTTTCACCTCAGAGTTTTTCCAGCAGTCTTGATTTCTGGCTAATATCTGTCTTTCTGTTTTGAAATCTCTGCTAGTCTAGTTGTGAATATTAGTCTTTTTGCTAATCACTAATTCTCATATGTTGGTGGAGATTCTCAATCATCCAGGTCATGGTAATCCTAAAAAGCTTGAGTCGAGGCAACTGGACTTCTTTTTGTGGTTTTTT
>JAQMYF010000011.1:3205391-3216892 GCA_030014195.1 Neosilurus mollespiculum | reverse complement strand
GTTTATTATTCTCACTTTAACAGGTGAAAATAAACAAGTGAGATGGAAAATCTTTGTTTTTCATTTAGTTGCATAATTCTGCACACTATTATTTTGGATTGACCAAGAGCACTGTATAGTTGTACAATAACAATTAATCCTCAACAATACAACTTGCCTAATAATTGTGCACACAGTGTATGCTGCAATGAAAGTTATGAAAGAGTAAATGATAGCCCAGATTTTCCCTAAATTTTAAGCAGATCGAGTGGCTAAATTTTATGAAAGGATTAACACTAGGTGAAGAGAGAGTACCCGTAGGGTGGAAAGCGCCTGCCGATGTTGGCCCTACGTAGGGCCTACATATCCTTACATAGGCTCCTGACGTAGGGCCTATGTGTTGCCTACATAATTGTTCTATCTGGGACAGCAGTTAATTTTTTCTTGTTCAGTATCCCATCGGTGATGTGTCTATACGTCTGAATTTCCCATCTACCCCAAATTTACACAATAACGACTGATATATGCAATTTTGTAATGTAAACAAACAAGTACACGGACCTCCTCCACCATCACCGTTTCAATGCTGTTTTCCCACGCATGAGACATTTACAGTTAAAATTAACTGTAACACCAAGGAGGTACCATAGAAAATAAGAACTTTAAATAAACAGAAAACTTTCTGGGCACTTAGTTGAATCGTTGAGGGAGTTTAGCGTTAGCATTAGTGATAGTGTTAGCATTAACATTAGCATTAGTGCTGGTGAAGTAGATGGAAGGAGGTGGAATTGTTTGTGGCCTTCAGAGCGTCAGTCTTTATAAAACTCCGGACAGAACCATTAGAGTGTGAAAGTCTCCCTTGGCTGAAGATATGCTTCCCGCCAGACACGCCACTTCTCTCCTCTCACAGAGATTAGAGAAATATTTCAGCCTTTCTGCCTGACTACAGCTGTGTGTGTGTGTGTGTGTGTGTGTGTGTGTGTGCGCGCGCGGAGATAGAGTATGTAGTAAGTTTTCACAAGTGCTTGTTAAATTAGAGTGCACAGAGTGAATATGGCGTCATACAGTGAGTGTGTGTGTGTGTGCATGAGAGAGAGAAAGAGAGAGAGATGGTGTGACAGCAACATAGCTATTATTGAACATTTAGAGACATGAGCGATCCATCAGCGAGAGAGAGAGAGAATTGCAATGTTTGTAATGACTACAGAGATAAAATCATGTAACCAGAAACACACACACACACACACACACACAGAGAAAGAGAGAGAGAGAGAGAGAGAGAGATTCCATTGATCGTGGCTACAGCTGTCACAACATGCATGACAAAGTGTACACTTACACACACACACACACACACACACACAACTTGTATTATTGTTTGTCCATTTTTTATGCACTTTATTCTCAACACTGCTTTCTTTACTGTTGACAACATACTCTACAACATGTGTGTGTGTGTGTGTGTGTGTGTGAGAGAGAGAGAGAGTGTGTAGGTAAGGTCGTAAAGGACAGAGCATTTGATTTACAACCTGTCTCCTCCCTATCTTCATCCTTCACTCACTCTCTCTCTCTCTCTCTCTCTCTCTCTATCAGGATGAAGAGCTCAGGGCCAGCAGACGGATGGTGGAGGAGCGAAGGATGATGAGGTGCTGAATACGCGACAGAGGAGACGAGGAGACTGCTCGTCAATCACACCGGGCCCTGTGTGTGTGTGTGTGTGTGTGTGTGTGTGTGTGTGTGCGTGTGCATTTAAGAGAGCAATAGAGAAAATGAGAGAGAGAGAGAGAGAGAGAGAGAGAGAGAGAGAGAGAGAGTTGATCCTTCATATCAAAAAAGCTAAAGATTTGTCAGAATACATAACATTGAGATTAGCTTGTTCACAGGCAAGCACTTATTAGCAAAATATAATAGCTTAAAATATTCTCAGAAATTCCTTCTCGGTGCGACGTTTTCTGTTTAGTGTACACGAAACAAAGCATTAGCATTAGCAAACAGACTATTCCGAAATTCTGAAAAGACACACACACACTCACTTGTAATGCTAACTAGCCAGCTACAGTTACAAATCTCTTTTAAGGCTACATAGTCCAACAACCAACACTAATTTGTCTTAAAGGGAATTTTAAAATCTTTTTAAAAACATTGCTGATCATCACTGCTAAAACTTCACAATAACAGCCTAGTTTTTATCTGAAAAAATTTTAATAGTTTTTATATTTGGAAAAAGAGAAATAAAATAATTAAATTTAAATTCTGTCTTCAATAGAAGAGAATAGAGAAAGATTATGAGACCCTCTGCATCAGGATCCTGAAGATGATGCTTGGATTATTCTTTTTTTTTTTTTCTTTTTTTTTTTTTGACACATTGAGGACGGAATATCTTTGAGAGAGAGAGAGAGAGAGAGAGAGAGAGAGAGAAAGAAAGAAAGAAAGAAAGAAAGAAAGAAAGAATGCGAATCAAACAGCTTTTTTTTCTCCCAGTAGAGGCTCTGGGGAAATAACTCGTCGGAATGAGAACGGAGAGAAAAAAAAATCAAAAGACTAGAATCAAAAATGCACAGGAATCAAATCTTCTCATCGGAGGAGTGACAGCAATTTAAAAAGACTAAAACGATGGAGAGAAAGAAAATAAAACAAATAAGACTTCAAAAAATAGAGTCTAGAAATGCTAGTTAGTTTGTATGTTAGCATATTTAGTATAATGCTAATTTTTGTCTTAGTGTGTTTACTATAATGCTAGTTTGAGTGTTACTGTGTTTACTATAATGCTAACTTGTGTATTAGTGTGTTTACCCTAATGCTAGTTTGTGTGTTAGTGTGTTTACTATGATTCTAGTTAGTGTGTTAGTGTGTTTACTGTGATGCTAGTTTGAGTGTTATTGTGTTTACTATAATGCTAGTTAGTGTGTTACTGTGTTTACTATAATCCTAGTTTGTGTTAGTGTGTTTACTGTAATGCTAGTTATGGTGTTAGGGTGTTTACTATAATGCTAGTTAGTGTGTTACTGTGTTTACTATAATCCTAGTCTATGTGTTACTGTGTTTACTATAATCCTAGTTTGTGTTAGCATGTTTACTACAATGCTAGTTTGAGTGTTAGTGTGTTTACTATAATGCTAGTTAGTGTGTTTACTACAAATCTAGTTTATGTGTTACACTGGGGCATGATGTCGGCAATCTCCGAGATTCAAAAAAGCACAGAGCTCCACGATTTGGAGCATGATTATATAAAAAGGAGGTAGGGTGCATCCAAGAGTTGAAACTTGAAAGAATCATGTTGCCAAGTTCATCAAGATCTCCTACAATAGCACATCAAGGTCTGTTATGCTCTGTTAAGCTCTACTATGATTCCTACGTTCTATCACAGTTGGCGTCAAATCAAAAAACATACATCAACATCATCACGATTCCACCAAGTTCCCTCAAGATTATCACGATTCCACCAAGTTCCCTTAAGATCATCACGATTCCACCACAATCCCTCACGATCATCACAAATCCAACAGGTTCCCTCAAGATCTTCACGAATCCACCAAGTTCTTTCAAGATCATCATGATTCCACCAAGTACCCTCAAGATCATTACGATTCCACCAAGTTCCCTCAAGATCATCACAAATCCACCAAGTTCTCTCAAGATCATCATGATTCCACCAATTACCCTCAAGATCATCTCAAATCCACCATGTACCCTCAGGATTATCACAATTCCACCAAGTTCCCTTAAGATCATCATGATTCCACCAAGTTCCCTCAAGATCATCACAATTCCACCAAGTTTTCTCAAGATCATCACGATTCCACCAAGTTCCCTTAAGATCATCACGATTCCACCAAGTTCCTCAAGATCATCACGATTCCACCAAGTTCCTCAAGATCATCACGATTTCACCAAGTTCCTCAAGATCATCACGATTCCACCAAGTTCCCTCACGATCATCACGAATCCACCAAGTTCCCTAAAGATCATCACGATTCCACCAAGTTCCCTCACGATCATCACGAATCCACCAAGTTCCCTCACGATCATCACGAATCCATCAGGTTCCCTCAAGATCATCAAGAATCCATCAGTTTCCCTCAAGATCATCACCATTCGATCCCACGAACCCCTACGCTCCTCACGATTCTTTCAAATCATGGAAATCGCAGACATCGTGCTCCAGTGTAAACCCATGGTTAGCAGTTTTCTTCAACGCTTGACTTTCTCTTGTTGCTTAAAAGGAAAATGTGAATATTTGTTTATTTTAAGATAAGCACCAAGATGACATTAACACCAGCACCAGCCAATCAGAGACTGGAATATTCATCTGTTAAACCATGATAATTATTTTTCCACACATCCTGAGGTTGTTTTTTTTTTTGTTTTTTTTTTAATTGAATCCTCGATCTCTCACTCTCACACTCATCTTCATGGAAACCTTTTACTTAAAAGAATAATAATTAATTTTAATTCTGTTTAATTTATTTCTATTCCTCCTTGTTACGTTTAATGACGTCTGCCTTCACAGCTCATTCTGCTTCTCTGATTGGCCATGACAAGCAAGCGTGTGAATGAGATCAAAGCTAAAACACCCGTGCTGTTTCTGTGGGATTTTATCACAGAGTGTGTTATAATTATCACCCCGTTCGTCACTCGGCTCTGTGTGAACTGGAACAATATGCAACGTGTGAATCACCAGCCACCGCATGACCTGAGCGTGTAGATTTTACATTTACTTATTAGCACTAAATTTTAACAGTCTTTTACTGAAACCACAGAAATCCTGGGGGGTGGGGCAATAGGGGGATTTATTTTATTTTATAAAAATATTTATCCACTCATGTTTTTATTTTACATGCTTTTACACCCCTTTCCAAATGAAAATGTTATTTTATATGATGGTTTATGTGATATTTTTGATAGATTCTTTCTTCTTTTTTTTTTTAGCTCCCACCCTTTGGGAGCTATAGGAATGGGCTCTGTCTGTCTGTCCGTCCGTCCATCCGTGTGTCTGTCACACTTTAGTTTCCCGGTATTTACCTGCCGGCCACTGAAGCTGAGGCTTTTAAACTTGGTATGCTGGCTCACTACTATGAGTGCTAGGATGAGTTTGTGTGAGTGACCTTGACCTACCTTTTCAAGGTCACAGTGGAAAAACTGTATATTAGGTATCCTAAAAAATCTTGTCTTTAATGTCTAATTTTCATTTTCTTTCTTTTTCTTTCTTTCATTCTTTCTTTCTTTCTTTCCTTCTTTATTTCCTTCTTTGTTTTTTCTTCTTAGTTGTAGTAGTAGTCATTTTTTCTTTGTTTGTTTGTTTTTCTTCTTCTTTCTCTTCTTTTTCTTGTTCTTCTTCCTAGTTGTAGAAGTGGTAGTATTTCCTTGGTTATTTCATATTTCTTCTTTCAGTTTTTCTTCTTTTTATTATAAAGCGTAGTAGTAATAGCTTTGTTTATTTCTTTTTCTACTCGTTGTTATAGTAGTATTTTCTTATATCTGTGTTTCTTTATTTATTGATTTTCTTTCCTTTTGTGTTAGATTTTTTTTTATTAGTACTAGTGGTCTTTCATTTGTTGTTTTTTTTTTTGATTAATGTTCTTTTTACTATCTTCTTATTCCTTTTTCATTTATATGTAACTTTTTCATATAAGTTTGTATTTTATACCCTTAATTTTCTACAAACAAAGATTTAATTTCTATTTTACATTCTAAGATATATTTGGATTTAGAAATAAATGTATATGAAAACATTCAACACCATTATATACATTTCTCTTTATAAAAAAAAATCAAGATAATGAAAATGTAATTCAGGTAAATGTGTAGAACTTTTTGACCTGTTGAATGTTTTTGTTTTCTTCGAGGTCATGAATCATAATTATTGAAGTGACCTTGGACTTTAGAGAAATCCATTAAAGCTCCGTTGCCATGCCACATCTCTGCTCAGTCTCAATGGTAATGTTTGATTGACAGTGAAATAGCGGTGCAGTGGTCCGCGATGGACATCAACTACTCAGAGGATACAATCAGAGAAGATCAGTGTATATAATCAAGGACAATTTTTCCCTCTTCAGCTTGACTGCGATCAAAGAGGCAGAGAAGAAGAACACAAATGTCCCATAATAACAGTAATATACATCAGATTCTCCTTTTTTAAACCAAAAAAACATGATTTAAACTTTTACTAAAAGAGACAAAAATGTATTTTGGACATTTAATACTCATATTTAGGTTAAAGTTACTGAAAATAAAGTAAAAGTAAACCAGGTTATGGGTTAATGAATTTGTTAAGGTTAATGTTATGAAGTTAATGAGGTTGATAAAGTTAATGTTATGAAGTTGATAAGGTTAATGTAATGAAATTAATGACGTTGATGTTATGGGGTTAATAAGGTTTAGGTTATGGAATTAATAAGGGGTATGATTGATGGTTGATGAGACTGAGGTTGATGTTATAGGGTTAATTAGGTTGATGTTAGGGGTTTATGATGTTGATGTGAGGTTAATGAGGATGATGTTATGAGGTTAATAAGCTTGATGTTATTGGATTAATAAGGTTGAGGTTATGGAGTTAATGGGATTAATAAGTTTAAGGTTATGAAGTTAAAGTGGTTAATAAGGTTGAGGTTAAGGAGTTAATGAAGTTGATGTTATAGGATTAATAAGGTTGGTGTCATGAAGTTAATGATGTTGGTATCATGGGGTTAATGAAGTTGATGTTATGAGGTAAATAAGTTTTTGGGGTTCATGTGTTTTCTGTCAAGGGGTTATGGGGTTGATGGTAAATGAGGTTGATGTTACAGTGCTAATAGGTTTGATGTCATGGGCTTAATGAATTTGTTATTAGGGGTTGATGAGGTTAGGGTTATAGAGATAATGAGGCTGATGTGATGGAGTTAATGAATTTGATGTTAGGGGTTGATGAGGTTGAGGTTATGGAGTTAATGAGGCTGATGTGAGAGGGTTAATGAATTTGATGTCAAGGGGTTAATGAGGTTGATATGGGGTTTATCTTATGGGTTAATGAGGATGATGGTAAGGGTTATTCAGGTTGATGTTAAGAGGTTTATAAGGTTCATGTTTGTGGTTAAGGTGGTTGATGTTATGAGGTTAATGAGGTTTGTGTTATGAGTTAATGAGTTTGATGCTACGAGGTTTATGTTTGGGGTTAATGTGGTTAATATTATAAGGTTAATGAGGTTGCTGTTATGAGGTTAATAAGGTTTATTTTCAGGATTAATGAGGATGATGTTATGAGCTTAATAAGGTTTATGTTCTGGGTTGGTGAGGTTGATGTTATGGGGTTAATAAGGTTGAAGTTCTGGGTTAATGCGGTTGATGACATGGGGTTAATAAGTTTTGAGTTCAGGGTTAATGAGGTTTATGTTTGGGGTCAATGGGGTTGATATTATGGAGTTACTGAGGTTGATATTATGAGGTTAATGTTATGGGGTTATTGAGGTTGATGTTAGAAGGTAATGAGGATGTTAGGGGTTAAGGTATATGTTCAGGGTTAATAGGTTAATGTTATGTGGTTAATGGGGGTGATGTTATGAGGTTAATAAGGTTTATGTTCTGAGTTAATGAGATTGTTATGTGATTAATAAGGCTAATTTTATAAGGTTAATGCAGTTGATGTTATGAGGATAAGGTTTATGTTCTATGTGGTTAATAAGGTTGATATTTTGAAGTTAATAAGGTTTATGTTCTGGGTTAATGAGGTTGATGTTATGGGGTAATGAGTTTGGTGTCATGGGGTTAGTAAGGATATTGTTATTGGATTAATGAGGTTGATGTCATGGGGATAATGAGGTTGATGTTATGAGATTAATGGTGTTTATGTTAGGGGCTGAAGAGGTTGATGTTATAAGATTAATGGGGTTGATGATTTTGATGTCACTGGGTTAATAGGTTTGATGGCATGGAGTTAATGAATTTAATGTAAGGGGATGATGAAGTTATGGAGATAAGGTTAATGTTCTCAGGTTAATTAGGTTGATGTTATGAATTAATGAGGTTGTTGTTATGCAGTTAATGAGGTTAATGTTATGGGGTTAATGGAGTTACTGAGGTTGATGTTATGAGGTAATGAGGTTGATGTTATGAGGTTAATAAGGTGTATGTTCAGGGTTAATGAGGTTGATGTCATGAAGTTAATGAGGTTTATGTTTGGGGTAAATGAGGTTGATGTTATGAGGTTAATGAGGTTTATGTTATGAGGTTAATAAGGTTGATGTTAAGGGTTAATGATGTTCATATTATGTGGTTAATGAGGTTGATGTTATGAGGTTAATAAGCTTTATGTTCTGGGTTAATTAGGTTGATGTTATGGGGTACTAAGGTTGACTTTAGGGGGTTAATTAGGTTGATGTTATGGGGTTAATGAGGTTAATAAGGTTAATGTGATGAGGTTAATAAGGTTGATGCTATGGAATTAAGAAGGTTGACTTGTTATGGGGATTAGTGTGTGTGTGTTTGTGTATGTGTGTGTTTGTGGGTTTGTTGAAGGTAAATATTTTTGGAATTTCTGCACCGTTCATGAACAGTGTGTTGTGTTGGGAAACAACACTCAAACTGAGCTGAAGAGAGATTAGATTTATTAATGAAACATGATGGGGTTTTTCCCCTGTTTCTCAATAACAGGAGTGTGTGTGTGTGTGTGTGTGTGTGTGTGTGTGTGTGTGTGTGTGTGTGTGTGTGTGTGTTTTCTTGTTCCAGAATCCATGAGGATATCATTTTAACATCACTACATGATGTGGACATTTTGTGAGTAAATGCAAATCGCCTTCTCTTTTTATCATTCTCTCCATGTCTCTACACATCTCTCCTTCTTCCTCCTCCTCGTCTTCCTCGCGGGATAATAACGCTGGCAGATCGCAGCACGAAGAGCAAGATGAAAGGGTCGAGATCAAACAGGAATCGCAGTTGAACGTGAAAGGAAGGACAGAAAAAAGAAACTGTAATCTTCCTTCTTTCTCACACAACTTCTCCGGTGCAGAACTAACGAGGTGAAGTCAAGACGCTGAGCGTGTCCTGGTTAATCCTCTGCACTGCCAAAACGCCTTTAAAACACACTTGTTCAAACACGCTAGGACACACAAACATCAGTCACACCTGTGTGTGTGTGTGTTTCTTCTGAAGGTTTTCTGCACAGTTGGAGAATTATTTGGCCAGAATCTTCTTAATAATAAAAAGTTAATGTTAACGTGTTAATTCAGAAATAATTAAATTAAATGTGCTTGTATGGGTTTCTTCTGGGTACTCCAGTTTCCTCACACAGTCCTAAGACATGCACATTAGGCTAATTGGCTGTTTCAATTTGCCCCTTGGTGTGAGTGTGAATAGTGTGTGTTGCCCTGTGATGGATTGGTGAGCTGTTCAGGATGCACGCCGCCTTCGCCCAGTGTCGGCTAAGATAGGCTTCAGCCTTCCCACTACCCTGATAGGATTAAATGATTCAGCAAATAAATTTGTAAATAAATCTGTATTTTTTTAAATTTGTAATAAAATGTTATTGAATCTTATTAAATTATTAAAATATGTTGCTATTTGTTTTTGTAATATTTGTTAATTATATAATGTTTATATACATCCTGCTAATCCATTTAGCATCAGTTGCTCACCAGGCCACAGATGGGTTCCAGTGGTGTGTGTGTGTGTGTGTGTGTGTGTGTGTGTGCGTGCGTGAGTGTGTCCTCTTTCAGCTGTTTACCTCCTGCTGCCGAGTGACAGTGAAGTAAGAGAAGTAAACGACAAGATAGAGATTGTGAAAGACTAAATAGATAAGAGAGAGAGAGAGTGTGAGAGAGAGAGAGAGAGAGAGAGAGAGAGAGAGAGATTAGAGCATGTGAAGTGTAATTAATGGTTCAGGAGATTTCAAGAGGCCAGATGGTTTTCATGGCCTCTCTCTCTCTCTCTCTCTCTCTCTCTCTCTCTCTCTCTGTCTTTCTCTCTCTCTCCCACCCAACGCACACACACACACACACCTGGCTGCTCCGGTTCTCCCTGATAACTGCTTTTTAGATGCACTTCTACGTATTAATATCCAGCCTGTTAATAACAGCTCGAGCTGAAGGTCACATGGACACACTTGACGTAATCTTTAAATTACACTTTAGACAGGAAACGTCACATTTAATTCATTACAGACCTTTTCACTTTTCACTGCATGTCAGCTCCAGATTATACACTTTTAGCACTGGATAATAAAATATTATATCATGAAGTAGTGTAGCTTCTGTGCAAAACACCATAGGAGTGGAACATGATTTAGATGGTTGTCCCATGTCTGCACATGCCCACCACAGAAAACCCAATAAGTCTTCTGGGTCACTGAGTTGATGCTAATTGGCTGTTATGTATTGCTGACTTGCATGATGATGGCCAACATATATTTAATTTATTTATTTATCTATTATAACTAATAACTAAACTGAAACACAAAATGTAGAGGCACACACACCTAACAACACAATCTGATGCAGGTAGGCAGAAAAACTTTCACCAAGGAAAACAGAACCAAACATTAACGGGAGCACGGAACATAAACTTGTTAAATGGATAACTAAACTAACAAGACAGGTGATACAAATGGAGGCAAAGTGAAAGGCATCCAGGGCTGCAGTTGATTTTACCTTTAAAGGAGCAATGCTACTTTTATAACACCAGCCTCGGACACTTATCACTTATACTTGGACATATCTATCAGGAGCTCTGTCTTTGGGCAGTGAATAAATCATTACATTTACTTTCCAAATATTCAGAAATAAATGTCCAGTATAATAATCTTTGAGTTCTGAATCTGTAAGGTGGTGGTGGCCTAAAGCGGACTTGGTTTCCCTTGGGTACTCCAATTTCCTCCTATAGCTCAAAGACATGCACATTAGGCTAATTTGCTGTTCCAAATTGCCCCTAGGTGGTGATCTTCTGGCAAGCTTCTGGTGAGGGAATGAGGACAAGGGTTCATCAGGCAGCGCAGGGATTGGACTTGCTGGACCCCTAAAAATATTCCTGTTACTGTCAATTGTACACCATTACACTAGCGCAAGCTTGGGGTTTCAATCACCAGCCGTCATCCCACACACACCGAATTCATCAAACTGGTGATTGCACTCTCGAGACATATCAAGGGAGAAGGATACAGAGAGAGAGAGATGGACAGAGGACTTATTTCATTAGCTGAGCTTGTCTTATGCTAATGTGAGCCATAATTGGCTGCTAAGTGAGTGTGAGCATCTTTCATTTCAACCACACACACACACACACACACACACACACACACACACACACACTTCATCTAATTGCTCCCATGGTTTTTTTCTGGTTGGACTGTACTGCCAATGTTAATGAAAATTCCCCACTTTCACTTCTCCACCTGGGAATCAACAAGAGAATGTGGAGAGAGAGAAGAAGGCAGATAGAGAGAGAGAGAGAGAGAGAGAGAGAGAGAGAGAGAGAGAGAGAGAGAGGCGGCAGATAGAGAATGAAAGAGAGAGAGGGAGAGAGAGAGAGCGTGTGTGTGTGTGTGTGTGTGTGTGTGT
>JAQMYF010000011.1:3187099-3198138 GCA_030014195.1 Neosilurus mollespiculum | reverse complement strand
GAGATGTTTATGGAGAAGTTAGTGGAGATGTCTATGGAGAGGTCATGGAAGATGTCTATGGAGAAGCCAGTTGAGATGTTTATAGAGAAGTCAGTAGAGATGTCTGGAAAAGTCAGTGGAGATGTCTATGCAGAAGTCAGTGGAGATGTCTATGCAGAAGTCAGTGGAGATGTCTATGGAGAAGTCAGTGGAGATGTCTATGGAAAGGTCAGTGGAGATGTCTATGGAGAGGTCAGTAAAGATGTCTATGGAGAAGCCAATGGAGATGTCTATGGAGAGGCCAGTGGAGATGTCGATGGAGGAGTCAGTGGAAATGTCAATGGAGAAGTTAGTGGAGCTGACTATGGAGAGGTCAATGGATATGTCTATAGAGAAGTCAATGGAGATGTCTACGGAGAGGTCAATAGAGATGTCTTTGGAGAATCCAATGGAAATGTCTATGTAGAGGTCAGTGCAGATGTCTATGGAGAAGATAGTGGAGATGACTATGGAGAAATCAGTGGAGATGTCTATGGAGAAGTTAGTGGAGGTGTCTATGGAGAGGTCAGTGAATATGTCTATGGAGGAGTCAGTGGAGATGTCAATGAAGAGGTCAGTGAAAATGTCAATGGAGAAGTTAGAGGAGAAGTCCATGGTGGATTCAATGCAAATATCTATAGAGAGGTCAGGGGAGAAGTCACTGAATATTTCTATGGAGAAGCCAATGGAAATGTATATAGAGAAGTTAGGGGAGAGACTATGGAGAGATCAGTGAATATGTTTATGCAGAAGACAATGGACATATCTATGGAGAGGTCAGTGAAGATGTCTAAGGAGAAGTTAGTGGAAATGTCGATGGAGAAGTTAGTGGAGATATCTATGGAGAGGTAAGTGGAGATCTCTATGGAGAAGTCATTGGAGATGTTTATGGAGTGGTCAGTGGAAATGTCAATGGAAAAGTTAGTAGAGATGACTATGGAGATGTCAATGGAGAGGTCAGTGCAGATGTCCATGGAGAAGTCAGTGCAGATGTCTATGGAGAAGCCAGTAGACATGTCTATGGAGAAGTCAGTGGAGATGTCAATGGAGAAATTAGGGGAGATGTCCATGGGGGAGTCAGTGCAAATGTCTATAGAGAGGTCATTGGAGATGTCTATGGAGAGGTCAGTGGAGATGTCAGTGGAGAAGCCAGTTGAGATGTATATAAGGAAGTCAGAAGAGATGTCTATGGAGAAGTCAGTGGAGATGTCTTTGGCGAGGTCAATGGAGATGTCTATGGAGAAGTCAGTGAAGATGTCTATGAAGAACCCAATGGAGATGTTTATGGAAAGGTTAGTGGAGATGTCTATGGAGAAGCCAGTTGAGATGTTTATAGAGAAGTCAGTGGAGATGTCTATGGAGAAGTTAGTGCAGCTGACTATGGAGAGGTCAATGGATATGTCCATAGAGAAGTCAATGGATATGTCTACGGAGAGGTCAATGGAGATGTCTTTGGAGAATCCAATGGAGATGTCTTTGTAGAGGTCAGTGGAGATGTCTATGGAGGAGTCAGTGGAGACATCTGTGGAGAGGTCAGTGCAGATGTCTATGGAGAAGCCAGTAGACATGTCTATGGAGAAGTCAGTGAAGATGTTAATGGAGAAATTAGGGGAGATGTCCATAGAGGAGTCAGTGCAAATGTCTATAGAGAGGTCAGTGGAGATGTCTATGGAGAGGTCAGTGGAGAAGCCAGTTGAGATATCTATGGGAAAGTCAGAAAAGATGTCTATGGAGAAGTCAGTGGAGATGTCTATGGAGAGGTCAATGGAGATGTCTATGGAGAAGTCAGTGCAAAATCTATAGAGAGGTCAGTGGAGATGTCTACGGAGAGGTCAGTGGAGATGTCAGTGGAGAAGCCAGTTGAGATGTCTATGGGGAAGTCAGAGGAGATGTCTATGGAGAAGTCAGTGGAAATGTCTTTGGCGAGGTCAATGGAGATGTCTATGGAGAAGTCAGTGAAGATGTCTATGGAGAACCCAATGGAGATGTTTATGGAGAAGTTAGTGGAGATATCTATGGAAAAGCCAGTTGAAATGTTCATAGAGAAGTCAGTGGAGATGTCTATGGAGAAGTTAGTGGAGCTGACTATGGAGAGGTCAATGGATATGTCCATAGAGAAGTCAATGGAGATGACTACGGAGAGGTCAATGGAGATGTCTTTGGAGAATCCAATGAAGATGTCTATGTAGAGGTCAGTGCAGATGTCTATGGAGGAGTCAGTGCAGACATCTGTGGAGAGGTCAGTGCAGAGGTCTATGGAGAAGCCAAGGAAATTCATATGGAGAAGATAGTGGAGATGACTATGAAGAAATCAGTGGAGATGTCTATGGAGAAGTAAGTGGAGGTGTCTATGGAGAGGTCAGTGGATATGTCTATGGAGGAGTCAGTGGAGATGTCAATAGAAAGGTCAGTGGAAATGTCAATGGAGAGATTAGAGGAGATGTCCATGGAGGATTCAGTGCAAATATCTAGGGAGAGGTCAGGGGAGAAGTCAGTGAATATTTCTATGGAGAAGCCAATGGAAATGTATATAAAAAAGTTAGGGGAGATGACTATGGAGAGGTCAGTGAATATGTTTATGCAGAAGACAATCGAAATATCTATGGAGAGGTCAGTGAAGATGTCTAAGGAGAAGTTAGTGGAAATGTCAATGGAGAAGTTAGTGGAGATATCTATGGAGATGTCATTGGAGATGTTTATGGAGTGGTCAGTTGAAATGTCAATGGAAAAGTTAGTGGAGATGACTATGGAGATGTCAATGGAGAAGTCAGTGCAGATGTCCATGGAGAAGTCAGTGCAGATGTCTATGGAGAAGCCAGTAGACATGTCTATGGAGAAGCCAGTAGACATGTCTATGGAGAAGTCAGTGAAGATGTCAATGGAGAAATTAGGGGAGATGTCCATGGAGGAATCAGTGCAAATGTCTATAGAGAGGTCAGTGGAGATGTCTATGGAGAGGTCAGTGGAGAAGCCAGTTGAGATATCTATTGGGAAGTCAGAGGAGATGTCTATGGAGAAGTCAGTGGAGATGTCTATGGAGAGGTCAATGGACATGTCTATGGAGAAGCCAGTAGACATGTCTATGGAGAAGTCAGTGGAGATGTCAATGGAGAAATTGGGGGAGATGTCCATGGAGGAGTCAGTGCAAATGTCTATAGAGAGGTCAGTGGAGATGTCTATGGAGAGGTCAGTGGAGATGTCAGTGGAGAAGCCAGTTGAGATGTCTATGGGGAAGTCAGAGGAGATGTCTATGAAGAAGTCAGTGAAGATGTCTTTGGAGAGGTCAATGGAGATGTCTATGGAGACGTCAGTGAAGATGTCTATGGAGAACCCAATGGAGATGTTTATGGAGAAGTTAGTGGAGATGTCTATGGAGAAGCCAGTTGAGATATTTATAAAGAAGTCAGTGAAGATGTCTATGGACAAGTCAGTGAAGATGTCTATGGATAAGTTAGTGGAGAAGTCTATGGAGAGGTCAGTGGAGATGTCAGTGGAGAAGCCAGTTGAGATGTCTATGCAGAAGTCAGTGGAGATGTCTACGGAGAAGTCAGTGGAGATGTGTATGGAGAGGTCAGTGGAGATGTCTATGGAGAAGTCAGTGGAGAGGTCTATGGAGAGGTCAGTGGTGATTTCTATGGAGAAGACAATGAAGATATCTATGGAGGGGTCAGTGCAGATGTCTATGGAGAGGTCATTGGAGATGTCTATGGAAAAGCCAGTGGAGATGTCTATAGAGAGGTCAGTGGAGATGTCAATGGAGAAGTTAGTGGAGATGTCAATGGAGAGGTCAGTGGAGATGTCTATGGAGAATTTAATAGAGTTGCCCATGGAGTGGTCCGTGGAGATGTCTATGAAGAAGTCAGTGGAGATGTGTATGGAGAAGTTAGTGGAGAGGTCAGTGCAGATGTCCATGGAGAAGTCAGTGCAGATGTCTATGGAGAAGCCAGTAGACATGTCTCTGGAGAAGTCAGTGGAGATGCCAATGGAGAAACTAGGGGAGATGTCCATGGAGGACTCAGTGCAAGTGTTTATAAAGAGGTCAGTGGAGATGTCTATGGAGAGGTCAGTGGAGATGTCAGTGGAGAAGTCAGTGGAGAGGTCTATGGAGAGGTCAGTGGTGATTTCTATGGAGAAGACAATGGAGATGTCAGTAGAGAAGCCAGTTGAGATGTCTATGGGGAAGTCAGAGGAGATGTCTATGGAGAAGTCAGTGGAGATGTTTTTGGAGAAGTCAGTGAATATGTCTATGAAGAACCCAATGATGATGTTTATGGAGAAGTTAGTGGAGATGTCTATGGAGAAGCCAGTTGAGATGATTATAGAGAAGTCAGTGGAGATGTCTATGGACAAGTCAGTGGAGATGTCTATGGAAAGGTGACAGGAGATGTCTATGGAGAAGTCAGTGAAGTTGTCTATGGATAAATTAGTGGAGATGTCTATGCAGAAGTCTGTGAAGATGTCTATGGAGTGGTCAGTGGTGATTTCTATGGAGAAGACAATGGAGATGTCTATGGAGAAGTCAGTGGAGAGGTCTATGGAGAGGTCAGTGGTGATTTCTATGGAGAAGACAATGGAGATATCTATGGAGGGGTCAGTGCAGATGTCTATGGAGAGATTATTGGAGATGTCTATGGAGAAGTTAGTGGAGATGTCAATGAAGAGGTCAGTGGAGATGTCTATGGAGAATTTAATAGAGTTGTCAATGGAGTGGTCAGTGGAGATGTCAATGAAGAAGTCAGTGGAGATGTGTATGGAGAAGTCAGTGGAGAGGTCAGTGCAGATGTCCATGGAGAAGTCAGTGCAGATGTCTATGGAGAAGCCAGTAGACATGTCTTTGGAGAAGTTAGTGGAGATGCCAATGGATAAATTAGGGGAGATGTCCATGGAGGACTCAGTGCAAGTGTCTATAGAGAGGTCAGTGGAGATGTCTATGGAGAGGTCAGTGGAGATGTCAGTGGAGATGCCAGTTGAGATGTCTATGGGGAAGTCAGAGGAGATGTCTATGGAGAAGTCAGTGGAGATGTCTTTGGAGAATTCAGTGAAGATGTCTATGGAGAACCCAATGGAGATGTTTATGGAGAAGTCAGTGCATTAGTCTATGGAGAAGCCAATGGAGATGTTTATGGAGAAGTCTGGATATGTCTATGGAGAAGCCAATGGAGATGTATATAGAGAAGTCAGTGGAGATACCTATGTAGAGGTCAGTGGATATGTCTATGGAGAAGTCAGTGGAGATGTCTATGGAGAGATACATTTAGGTATATATAGAGAAGCCAGTGAAGATGTTTATGGAGAAGTTAGTGGAGATGTCTATGGAGAAGCTAATTGAGATGTTTATAGAGAGGTCAGTGGAGATGTCTATGAAGAAGTCAGTGAAGATGTCAATGGAGAAGTCTATGGAGAGGTCAGTGGAGTTGTCAGTGGAGAAGCCAGTTGAGATGTCTATGGAGAGGTCAGTGGAGATGTCTATGGAAAAGTCAGTGGAGAGGTCTATGGAGAGGTCAGTGGTAATTCCTATAGAGAAGCCAATGGAGATGTCTATAGACGGGTCAGGGAAAATTGCTGTGGAGAAGCCAATGCAGATATTAATGGAGATATTAGTGGAGCTGTCTATGGAGAGGTCAGTGGTGATATCTATGGAGAAGTCAGTGAAGATGTCTATGGAGAAGTCTATAGAGATGTCAGTGGAGTTGTCAGTGGAGAAGCCTTTTGAGATGTCTATGCAGAAGTCAGTGGAGATGTCTATGGAGAGGTCACAGGAGATTTCTATGGAGAAGTCAGTGAAGATGTCTATGGAGAAGTCTATGGAGAGGTCAGTGGAGTTGTCAGTGGAGAAGCCGGTTGAGATGTCTATGCAGAAGTCAGTGCAGATGTCTATGGAGGAGTCAGTGCAGATGTCTATGGAGAGGTCATTGGAGATGTCTATGGAAAAGCCAGTGGAGATGTCTATGGAGAGGTCAGTGGAGATGTCAATGGAGAAGTTAGTGGAGATGTCAATGGAGAGGTCAGTGGAGATGTTTATGGAGAAGTGAGTGGAGTTGTCTATGGAGAGGTCAGTGGAGATGTCTATGAAGCAGTCAGTGGAGATGTCTATGAAGAGCTCAGTGGAGATCTTTGGAAAAGCCTATGGATTGGAGAATCCAATATGTATATGTATATATGATTGTATATATATAATAAATGAATATGGAGAAGCCAGTGGATTGTCTATGGAGATGTCAGTAGAATGTCAGTGGAGATGTTTATGGAGAATCCAATGGAGATGTCTACGGAGCGGTCAGTGGAGATGTCTATGGAGAAGTCAGTGGATTGTCTATGGAGATATCAGTGGAGATGTCTATGGAGATTGTCTCTGGAGCGCTCAGTGAAGACATCTACTTAGAAACCAGTTGAGATGTCTGTGGAGATGTTTGTGGAGAAGCCAGTGAAGATGTATATGGAGATGTTTATGGAGAGGTCAGTGGAGATGTCTATGGAGAGTTCTATGGAGATGCCTGTAGAGAAGCCAGTGAAGATGACTATCGAAACATTTTGTAGAAACCAATGAAGATATCAGTCTTTGGAGAGGATTTTGGAGATGTCTGTGTAAAATTTTGTGGAGAAGCTGGTGGAGATGTCTATAAAGATCCATGGAGAGGTCTGTGGTAATGTCGGTGAAAATTGCCATTGTAAACAATTGTAATCATTTTAACTAATTAATGTTAATATGCTACACACACAAAACTACACACAAAGAACCCATGCAGCGTAATATATGACTCTGAACTTAGAAAGGTATAGAAACAACATCAACATGTTTGTTTAAATATTTATATTACTGTTTTAAAAGTTCACTTTTAATTCTTTTTTTTTTTTAATTCATCTTGAGAAAATCAGCATCAGGAAAATCCTATTCTTCAAGAAGAGCTTTTGATTTTTATATAAACAAAGAAATTAATAGAATATTTAATGTGTATTATACATAACACCATACACCTTGGAGAAGACGACTCAAATGGCCCGACATCTCTGTCTCTTTTTATAATTTTTTTCTCGTGAAGTTAATCAATTTAAAACAACAGCAGTGACAGCAACAAGGGATGAATAAGGAGACACATTGCCTTTCCAAACACATTATCATGCCTAATTTTCTCTCCTCTGAGCAATCAAAGTGTTTCTGAGTATAAATATTTACAGTAACACAATACAAAGGCACATGAAATAAAGTTTCGCTTGCACACCATCAAAGTTCAAGATCAAAACTTTCTCAGAATAAAACAGGAAGTTAAGCTACCGGAGAGGTACCGGGAGGAATGCACAGAGACCTGGCCATTATTCTAACTTTCATTCACATCGAGATGTTTCACCTTATATGAATTATATGAAATAACTCTGTTATTGTTTATGTAGTATTACATATTTACCACTAATCATATGCTATGTTAATCCACGACTTTATGTAGATGGCAAAGATAGGTGTCAAAAACAGTGCATTAACAGGAAGGTTAACAGTTTTGGCAATGGCATCAAACCATTAAGCTTGGCCAGCATTTTACACTGGTTCATATCATCAGCACAAACTGAACAAACTCTCATAGATACTTATTATAAGGGCATCAACTCGATGGACAGATAGATAGATGGATAGCATGTCCACCTTACAGCAAAAAGGTCCCAGGTTCAAGTCCCGGGCTTGGGGGAGAGCATTTCTCTGTGGGGTTTGCATGTTCTCCCTGTGCTTTTGTGAGTTTCCTCTGGGTACTCCAGTTTCCTCCCACAGTCCAAAGACATGTATATTAGGCTAAATGGCTGTTCCAGATTTTCCCTGGTTGTGGATGGGTGTGTGTATGTTGGCTCTGCAAAGGACTGGCGAGCTCTTCAGGGTGTACCCTGCCTTCGCCTACAGTTGGCTGAGATAGGCTCCAGGCCTATCATGAATGAATAGATAGATAGGTAGATAGGTAGATAGATAGATAGATAGATAGATAGATAGATAGATAGAATGGCAATCGGAGAGCACAAGCCTTAACCAAGCTGACAAAACTGAACAGAATGTACATAGCACCCCCTGCTAGGCCTGCTGCAATACTACACTTAATGTCCTACCTCACAATGTTAAAAAAGCTTTTTAAAAATTCCTGAATGCAACGTTTGATACAAACCATCACCAAAATCGAATGTAGTGTTACTTTGACCGTACTTTCTCACTCCAAAAGAATTCATCTACATTCATTCAGAACTTTTTGCATTAAATTGCTTCCAAAAACAAACAAAAAAATCAAACCAACGCAACAAAATCATGATGGAGATAAGAAGAGTAGTCCGGGAGTTGTATAATTTCACCTACGGTCTCTCATTGACGTTTTTATCTTTTTTCAAAAGTCCTACAGAGCTCCCACTTGACTTCTGACCCTCCTGTGAAAGCCTTTTTTTTTTGCTGCTATTAGAAACAGAACACTGTTCCATTCACCATGTGTCATATGGAAAGGATGAGAGGATGATAAGGAAAAAGGCACAGTAAAAGGGAAGTGGGCAGGCTGTTGCAATTTTGCTAAAGCTGTGCTGAAAAAATCCATCGTAAAAATAGCTTGAGATTGACAGACATGTTCGTGGTGTTCCATCATCCTGGTCATCATTGATGATCATGAATAAAACTTAAACCCTCTTGTGTTACTCGGTTCAATAATTGAGATGATTTATGAGTGACTTCATGAGGGTTGCTTTGATGTTCCTCATTTCAACAACAATAAAAAGAAAAGCCTTACATGTCTTATGACGTCATGATGGTTACTTTGACATACCGTATACTATATCTGCTCACTGGTTGTATTAAGACGTTAATAAAGATCTCCTCACTTTGTGTTACTGTGTAAATTTTGCATGATCTTTGAAAATGCTGAACATTTTAAATTCTCTCATTGTCCCACTACAGAAACCCTTCCAGAACCATAATTCACCAACAAAAACCCTGAAGAACCCTTTTGGCAAGTTTTTTCCTGAAAATTCCTTTGAGTAAAGTAGTGCTAATGGTTCATCCTTTCTCTCGATTCTGATTGGTCAGGTTTAGAGTGAGAAAAATAAAACATATAGTTGCTACACTGACACATTTAAGTAAACATCATGGTCCTAGAAAAAAGAATCAACTTGTGGTTCTGCTTCTTCACACCATCTTTTGATGTTTTTGGTGTGTGAGTGTGTGCGTGCATGCGTGTGTGTGTGTTTCCACACCATTCATTCATTCATTCATTCATTTTCTGAACTGCTTAATCCTAATTAGGGTCGCGGGGAGGCTGGCGCCCATCTCAGCCGACTCTGGGCAAGGGCAGAACACACCCTGGACAGCTCACCAGGCCATTGCAGTGTTTCCACACTAAGTGGAAATCAAAATCCCGCACTTGCACAAAGTTGGCGCGAACCTGAAATCATGCTAATGAAAGCCTTTCCATGCTACAACTGATCTGGCAGCATTGTCACAATATGTTATAATTATGTCCCAGAATCCAAAGCTTATTGTCATCGCCATGGTTACATGCAGGACGAGGCAACGTGGACACAGAACAAAATGACGGAATCTGGTGGGGTGAGATGGGGTGTAGAAACTGGTGTCAGAATGATTCCAACATCAAAATCCAAATTTCTATCAAAACAAAAGAGAGAGAGCACAAGGTACAACAGTGGCATGAGACACACTCTACACCTCTCTCTTTTGCGCTGTCTCTTTCTCTCTTACATACTCTCTCTCTCTCTCTCTCTCTCTCTCTCTCACACACACTCTTTTTCGCTCTCATTCCCTCTCTCTCTCTCTTTTCCTCTCCCCCCCTCTCTCTCTCACACACACACACACTCTGTCCATTTCTGTCTTTTATACGTTTATATCCCATCTTTTTTGTTTTGTTTCCCTCCCCTCTCCCTCTCTCTTTCATACTCCTCTCTATTTTTCCAGGTTTGCCTTCTCTTTCTTCTATCTCTCCTTTTTCGATTTTTATTCACATTCTCTTGCTTACAAATTCTAATGATTCTCAATTGTTCTCTCATAGGGAAACTGTTTCTGTTGTTCTTTTGTAACAATTCATTCACTAATTCTGTCACTTTCTCTCTTTTCCCTTTCTCCACCATTATTAGCTCGCCTGTTTATAAAGCTGAGACGCTTATTATCCGGACAACATTGAACAGTTTATTCGCCTCTAAAACAGCTTTCTGTATCTGATGGACTGAAGAGAATCAGTGGAGTTGATTAGTGCAGTGCATCGTCACCCTTTTCCTGGAACAATGCTAGCAATTTGCTAAGCTTTTTAGCCAGATTACAATCATGGAGTAGGCAGCATTAACGCCTGAGCAGCATAAATTAAACTACAACTGAAGCTGGGTTTGTTAGAGAGTTAAATTTAGGATGAAACACGAAAACAAGCATAAGGTTAGCATCCTCATATAGAGATGCACTCAATTGTTTCAAGCCATACAAATATGGTGCTGTAAAATTAAAAGTGGAGAGTGAAATGCTAATTGATTGTATTGTGATATTCAGCACACACACATCACTGAACATACCACAGTACCATCACAAGCATTAAATTACATACCTGCCTAATCACAGACGAGCATTAGCACTACTAGGAACAACTCTCGTTCCATGGTTCCTTATTACAGATAGGTTTAAAAGCGGTGCTGGTTATTTCCCATAATTCATTTCCCTGGATGACAGTGCAGGTCATGCCGAAATGTTCCTTCACTTCCCGTCTAAAAGAATCACTGGCAGAAATCTCACGTCCCTGGAGCTGTAGACCTGAGCCAGCCATGTGTGAACGAGGTGTAAACAAGTAAATCTCACACACACACACAGCATGTACTTGCCACCATGAAACTTATTCTTTAAGAAGCTAGCCAATGCTAAGGATTCTGAATATGATTCATTGTTTTTGATTCAACTGAATCGATTCCCTCCTACAAATGAATCATTCAGATACTGTCAGTCAGTCATTTTCTGAACCGCTTAATCCTAATTAGGGTCGCGGGGAGGCTGGTGCCCATCTCAGCCGACTCTG
>JAQMYF010000011.1:3088730-3106968 GCA_030014195.1 Neosilurus mollespiculum | reverse complement strand
ATTAAAATTCTTTGTAAAGAGAATTGCTACCCCTGCACTCGTGTTTGATCCATGACTAAAACAAATCTTCCCTTCAACCTGAACCCCCCAATCCACCTCATTAGAGCTGTCAGAGTGTGTCTCCTGTAAGATAATAACCTCAACCTTCTTTATTTGTAGATACTCTGATAGGACAGCTCTTTTATTCTTATCCCTGGCCCCGTTAATATTTAGAGACCCTAACCGAAAGGTATCCATGTGCAAGGAAAAGGACAGGATCACAAGAAACATAGAGCAGGACATCAAGAGAACAGACACTATGTGACTTTAGCACTTTTTTTTTCGGTTTATAGGGGTCTTGCCCCTTTGCAGTTCTGTCAACAAAATTTTAAGTCTGAATCTTTTTCGTCTGCTCAGTTCATTGTACCTGACTGTCCTCTGCAGCATGATCACTGACACCATAAACTTTTCAACATCTGGAAAATACTCACTCACCTCCACGGTTTTCCCGAATGTCTCATCTAAAAACGTGTTGATCTCTTCCAGTGAGTACATCTGTTCATCTAGAGTCTGTGAACCCAGATCAGACAGGCTGGAGATATCTGATAGAGCATCATCATTCTCCATCACCTCATCACCCCCGTCTTGTACCGAGACCTCTCCGGGATCGGTGATGTCCATGATGGGTGGGACAGTAACAGGTTCTACAGTGATGATCTGAGTCCCGCTGTCTGCCCCCCGATCAGTGCCCACCTCATCTCCACCCCCCCACAGGGCTCTGCTCCAATGACTGTGCCTCAGTTACTGTATCAGTTTCGGTTTCAGTTTTATTCTCTGTGTCGCTCATTAAATCATTATTATTGCCGGTTTCTTTTTCCGTTAATGTTTCCTCTGCCGGGACACTCGAGTACGACATCTCCACCTGTTCCCCCGTTTTCTTGGGTTCCTTTTGAACCCTAGCTGAGCCATCACTGGTCCCTTCATCATCATCGGCTTGGGATTTAGCATGAAAACTTTTTGTGACCGATGTGACCGCATTCAAATGTCACCGTGACCACATGCTCCCCATGGTCACGTACAACATGTAGGATTTTCCCCCCGTGAGAAACACGGAAAGAACCATCCAGTGTCGGCGACATGAAGACCTGTCTCCTATAAGACAGCACATGTCTCAGGGCCTCAGTCCTGCAGCCTAGTGGAACGGTTCTCATGGCACTGGTGAACTTCCTGAACCTTTAGAGCTCACGCTCAATATCACTGTTCGGAATGAACGGGGGAACATTGGAGACGGTGACCTTGACCACTGGTGAGACCAGCAGTGTGATGGGCACAAACACATCACTGATCCACACCCCGGTCTAAACGATACAGTTCACCAAACACTCCTGCTTCAGGAAGATCACCACAGCCTTATTCATCCTAGATGCCGAGGTGATATTTTCATAACCAACCTGCTTCCCAACTGCTATCAGCACATCCTCCACACTCGCCTTCGCTTCAGGAATGCACCTGATTCCATGACGGAGTGAGAGGGAAGGGCCACACCCAGCCAGGTGGGACGCCATTCCTACACCCCGCCACGCAACCACTCTCCTCCTAACACATAAAACTAAATAATAACACTTACACAAAGAATTCTAAATAATGCAAAATGAAAAGTTGCTTTAATACTTAAAGCAAGGGAAAAGAAAAAGAAATAAGTAATGAAACTGAAAGGGATAGATCCCACACAGTCGCTCTCACCGTGAACACTCACGCACTCACACACTCTACTCCCAGCATGCACCAGAGAGAGAGAGAGAGAGAGAGAGAGAGAGAGAGAGAAAGCAAGAGAGGGAGAGAGAGAGAGGGAGAGAGAGAGCTCGCCGATCTCTCTCTCTCTCTCTCTCTCTCTCTCTCTCTGTCTGTTCTAGTGTTTGTTCTCACTCTCTTGTTTACAGCGTGTTCTTGATTAGAGTCGAACCCAGAGGGGTTTTCCCACATGGATCCGGTTCCCTCGGGGTTGGACAGCTGTGTGTGTTCTCACACACCATCTGCACAAAAAGTTGGGGTTCAGAACATTCACTCCACCCATTCAACACACACACACACACACACACACAGGGATATATTTCTAAACAATTAAAATTTCCGATGTTTATGTCTTCAGCGTCAATAACTTACAGAAACACTTGTTTTCTTTTTCTTTCTTTTTTCTTTCTTTCTTTCTGCTTCTTTTCCTTCTTTCTTTCTTTCTTTGATTTTCTTTTCTTTCTCTCTTACCTTTGTTTTCTTTTTTTTTCTTTCTTGTGTTATCCTTTTCCTTTCCTTCTGCCCTTCTTCCTTCCTTCTTTTATTCTTTCTCTTTTTTATTCTTTTTCCCCCTTTTTATTAAGAAAAATCCTTTCTTTTTTCTTTCTGTTTCTTTCCTTTCTTCCTTTCCTTTTTCTTGTGCTACACCCCTCTTACTCTCTATGTATTTCTCTTTCTCTGTTTTTGATGCTAAGTGCTAACACTAAGTGCAGGTTTTTAGTTCTTTCTGTAAACACTCAGAACTCTATGCACTTTCTAGATTCAGCAGTACTTCCTGTTAACTCACGTTTTCTTTCACTCTCTTGATCTCTCTACACTCCAGAGCGAGCCTTTTTAGATTTCTTCATGCATTATTCATATGACAAAACCAGAAGCGCAGTGTTTTATTCAAAAAGAAAAAACCCTTGATGTGGTGTAAATCCTGAAGCGAAGTGCTCACTCTGAGCCAGTGCCTGCCACTAATGTATATTTAATGTGTGTGTGTGTGTGTGTGTGTGTGTGTGTGTGTGTGTGTGTGTGTGGAACACATGCGGCAGCCGCACCACTCTGTGTTATGAAATTTCATCATGAGCCCACATCTCTCCTTTCTCTCAGCGCTGAGTGTGTGGAAACGATAAGAAACAACTGATAACTGCATTTCACATTATCTTAATGTCCGTACCACATTAACAACAACATAAATTACAAGTGTATACAGCAGGGAGTGTGTGTGATGGAAACAATACACTGAAACAACATAGTACACTAATAGCACCTCAGTAAAATGAATCAACACATTGAATTGAATCAACGCTTACTCGCCAAAATGTTTAATCCTACTGGGGTTGCAGGGAGGCTGGATGTGGGCCGACTCTGGTGGGGTTGGGGCGGCCGGTACATCCTGAACAGTTCACCAGTCCATCGCAGGGCAACATACACACAACCATTCACACTCACACCTAGGGGCAATTTGGAACTTCCAGTTAGCCTAATGTGCATGTCTTTGGACTGTAGGAGGAAACCAAAGTACCCAAAGGAAACCTGCACAAGCAATGAGAGACACGGGGAAACTCCACACAGAAACACCCTCGCCGAGCCCAGGACTCGAATCCAGGACTTTCTTACTCTGAGGCAGATGTGCTAACCACTACAGCACCATACTACCCATAAATCAACACACTGAACTTAATGAATCAAATAAATTAATCAACACACTGAACTGAATCAACACATTAAAGAAATATGGAACTGAAACAACTTAATGAACTGAATCGTCACATTACCTGATTCAACAAAACCCTGAACTGAATCATTAACACACCAAACTGAATCTTTAATACAGAGAATTGAATCATTCATACACCAAAGTATTTGAAATGAATCAAGTGAATCAATGTGATCCATATGAATCAGGCTTATTATAGATATAGCTTATTATAGAAGCTAAAGTATAGAGTGTGTCTTTTGGTCATATATTATTTTTAATATCCAATGACAGCATTAACACTTCTCCAATATGATGTTCAGAAAGAGGGATGGTGATTGCAGGTATGTGTGTGAGTCATCTTAGTTACTGAGAGTAATAATGCATATGGGAGTGTCCAGGGGTGGAAATGATTGACACGGAGGCATTAAAGAAAAATCCTGCATCCAAGTGGAGAAGTGGAGACCGATTCTGATAGAGTTAGACATGCAGCTGAATTTCCATAAAGTACTTATCCACTACAGGGTGCAGAGTGTACAGAGTGTATAAGAAGAGTGAGTGGGTGAACTCATGTAACATAAGCCGCGTGTTTGAAGATGGAAAGTTGCATCAGATTGTTGCAGAATTGTTGAGTTGAGGGATAAAGTTGTGTGAGTGCTGCAGCAGAGCAAGAGTTCAGTGAGCAACTCTCAGCTGTGAGAGAAAAAAAATTATTTATCACTGTGTTTGTAATACAAGCAAAATACTGCAGTATTTACAGCCTTTAACATTTAATAATGCTTTGCACAACAAACATCCAGACCCCTTACATACAGTCTTGTAACATACAACCCAATAACATACAGACCCGTAACATGCAGACCCCTTATATACAGATCTGTACCATACAGACCTGTAACAAACACACCTGTAACATACGGACCCATAACATATAGACCTGTTACATACATACTTATGACATACATAACTGTAACACATGTACCTGTAACATACAGACTCATAACATACAGACGTGTTAAATACAGATTTATACACACCTGTAACATATGGATTTGTATCATACAGACACAATACCTGCATACCTGTAACATATATATCTTGAGCATACACACCTGAAGCATATGTACCTGTAAGACACGTACCTGTAACATACACACCCATAACACACAGACCAGTAACATACTTTCTGATAATAAACAGACCCGTAACATTTAGACTCGTAACATACAGACATGAAACATACAGACCCATAATATAGAGACATGTAACATGCATAACTTCAACATACAGGCCTGTAACATACAGACCCATACCATACAGACCTTTAAATTACTGAACTACAACATACAATCCCATATCATACAGACCTGTAACATACAGACTAATAACACACACATCCATAACATACAGATCTGTAACATACACATTTATACCATACACACCTGTAACATATAGACCCGTAATATACAGTCCCGAAACATACTGACCTGTAACATACAGGCCTGTAAAATGCAGACCCAATGTATACAGTCTTGAAATATAAAGATCTGTCACATACAGCCCCCCAACATGCAGAACTATAACATACACACCCATAACATACAGACCTATAACATAGAGTCCCCTAACATACAGATGTGTAGCATACAGACTTGGTCCATACATACCTGTAACATACATAACTGTAACATATATAACTGTGACACATGTACCTTTAATATACATACCTGAAGCATATGTGCTTGCAACACACATGCCAATAACATACAGACTCGTAACATACACAACTGTAACATGCACACCTGTTACATACAGACCTGTAACATACACACCTATAACATACAGACCTGTAACATTTAGACCCGTAGCAAACAGACCCATAACATATAGACCTATAACATACACACCCATAACATTAAGACCTATAACATACAGAACGGTAACATAAACAACCAAAAAATACAGACCCATAACATACACACCTGTAACATACATACCTGTAACATACAGACCTATAACATACAGACCTGTAACATTTAGATACCTAGCAAACAGACCCATAACATACAAACCTATAACATACAGACCAGTAACATAAACACCTGTAACATACACACCCATAACATACAGACTGGTTACAAACCGACCTGTAACATACAGACCTGTAACTTACAGACCCAGAGCATACTGCCCTGTAACATACAGATATGTAAAATACAGACCGGTAAAATACAGACCGGTAACATAAACACCCATAATATACAGACCTGTAACATGCAGACCTGTAACATATAGAGCTGTAACATATAGACCTGTAACATACAGACCCATAGCATACAGACCTGTAACAAAAACACCTTTGACATACAGACCCATGACATACAGACCTGTTATATGTAGTCCTGTAACATCTAGACCTATAACATACACACCTGTAACATACAGACTTGTAACATACCTACCTGTAATATATTGAAACATAACATACAGATCAGTAACACTGTAACATACATACCCATAACATACACACCTGTAACATACAGACCCACAGTATACAGACTTATTACATACAGACAGGTAACATACAGTCCCATAACATACAGACCCCTAACATACAGCCATGCAAAATGCAGACCTAATATATAGTCTTAAAACATACCGACCTGTCACATACAACCCTATAACATACAGAACTGTAACATACACACCCATAACACACAGACTTGTAACATAGAGCCCCATAACATACAGATGTGTAGCATACAGACTCAGACCGCACATACCTGTAACATACATAACTGTAACATACATACCTGAAGCATATGTACCCATTACATCCAGACTCATAACAAAGAGACCTGTAACATACACACGCATAACATACAGACCTGTATCAAACAGACCCAAAACATACAGTCCTATAATATACAAACACCTAACATTCTGACCTGTAACATAGCAACCTGTAACATACAGACCCGTAACAAACACTCCTGTAACATAAACTACAGAATTATAACCTACAGACCTATAAAATACAGACTCGAAACTTAAAGACCTGTAACATACACACCTATAACATATAGACCTGTAATGTTTAGTCTGTAGCAAACAGACCTGTAACATACAGACCTATAACATACAAACCCATAACATACAGACCGTAACATACAGACCTGTAACATACACACCTGTAACATTCATTCGTTCATTCATTTTCTGTACTCATTCATTTTCTGAACCGCTTAATCCTAATTGGGGTCGCAGGTAGGCTGGCGCCCATCTCAGCCAACTCTGGGCAAGGGCAGAGTATACCCTGGACAGCTCGCCAGGCCATCTCAGGGCAGAAACACGCTGACAGCTATGCAGCACCTGTAACATACAGACACGTAACAGACCCAAAACTTACAGACCTGTAACATACATAACTGTAATATACAGACCTGTAACATACAGACCCACAGCATACAGAGCTGTAACATAAACACCTATGACATACACACCGATAAAATACAGATCCGTACCATATAGACCTGTAACATATAGACCTACGTATAACATACACACCCATAACATACAGACCTGTAACACACACCTACAACATACAGACCCCTAACATACACACCTATAACACACAGACCTGTAACATACACACTGACACTATACAGACCCATAACATACAGACCGTTAACATAAACACCATAACATACCGACCCATAACATACAGTTCTGCATATTACAGGTCTGTATGTCACAGGTCTGTAACATACAGACCCATAACATACAGACCCATAACATATAGACCTATAACATACAGACCCATAACATATAGACCTGTAACATACAGACCTGTTACATACACACCTATAACATACAGACCTGTAACATACAGACCCTTAACAAACACAGTGATAACAGACAGACCCATAACATGTAGACCCGTAACATACATACCTGTAACATACATACCTGTAACACATGCACCTTTAATATACATACCTGAAGCATATTTACTTGTAGAACATGTACCCATTACATACAGACTCATACCATACAGACCTATTACAGACAGACCCATAATATACACACCTATTACATACAGACCTGTTAGATACAAACCCATAACATACACACCGATAACATACATACCTATAAAATACAGACCCATAACATATACACCTATAACATACAGACCTGTAACATACAGACCTGTATAGCAGGAAAATGTTTGTTTGTAATGTTTAGATCCATAGCATACAGACCTATAACATACAGACCTATAACATAAACACTAATAATGTACACACCCATAACACAGACCTGTAACATACAGACTTGTAACATACAGACCTGTAATGTTTAGATCCATAGCAAAAAGACCCATAACATACAGACCTATAACATAAACACTTATAATGTACACATCCATAACACAGACCTGTAACATACACACCTGTAACATACAGACCTGTAACATACAGACCCACAAGAGATCCAAAACATACAGACCTATGACATACAGAACTATTATATACAGGCCTGTAACATACAGACCCATAGCATACAGAGCTGTAACATAAACACCCATGACATACACACTGATAACATACACATCCGTAACATACAGACCTGTAACACACACACACCTACAACATACAGACCCATAACACACATCTATAACATGCAGACCTGTAACATACACACTGATACCATACAGACCGGTAACATGCAGACCCGAAACATACAGACATATAACATAGAGACCTGTAACATAAAGACCTATATCATGCACAGCCATAACATACAGACTGGTAACATGAACACCTATAACATACAGTGCATGTTCCAGGTCTGCACGTTACATATGTTACAGGTCTGTATGTTTACGTACGTAAAATACACACCTATAACATGTAACATACAGACTCATAACATAGAGTCCCATAACATACAGACCTGTAACATACGGACCTCTAACAAACACAGTGATACCATACAGACCCGTAACATGCACACCTGAAACATACAGACCTGTACCATACAGACCTGTAACATAAAGACCTATAACATTCACACCCATAACATATACATCTATAACATACACACCCATAACATACAGCTGTGCATGTTACAGGTGTGTATGGTACGGGTCTGTAACATACACACCTAGATGGCGGCACGGCAATAGCAAGCAGCGGCCACTCCGGAACTAATATTGTGCTATATGTTTGTTTTCGCCCGAATTTCAAGTGCAATGGAAGACAGTGGTGTTCATGTATACAACTGCCAGACGATACTACAGACGTTACTAACCTGCATGATGATGTACTCTGCAAACTCCCTGACCTCGGCTTGCTGTGAAGACCAAGGCCTTCAATCCTCCGCATCGCCTGATGCCGGTGACCGGGAGAAAGGATGTCACAAGCAGTGCTTGAGGGAGTGGAAAAACAGAAAATTGGCGGGTGTCCTTGCTAGGCTAAAAACAAACCCTAGCCGGCCAGCACTACCCTCCATCATTTTGTCCAACGTCTGCTCACTTGACAATAAATTGGACTTCTTCTGACTCCATGTAAACCTGCAACATACAGACCTGTAACATACAGAATTGTAACATACAGACCTGTAACATACAGGCTCGTAACATACACATCAATAACATAAAGACCCATTACATGCAAACCCGTACCACACAGACCCATAACATGCAGACCAGTAACATACAGACCTGTAACATGCACACCCAAAACATACAGACATGTACCATACACTCCCATAACATACAGACCTATAACATACAGATCGGTAACATGAACACCTATAATATACACACCCATAGCATACAGACCTGTAACATACAGACCTGTAACATACACACCTATAACTTACAGACCTGTAACAAACAGACCTGTAACATACAAACCTTAATGTACACACTATAACAGACAGATCTGTAACATACAGACCCATAACATCCAGAACTACACTCAGCATCAGTGAAAACTTAACACCTACAATGCCACACTAGTTTTCGATTTGAGTTCAGTATTTGTATTTAATACTCATACCTGAGTAGTAATGAACAAAACAAGAGAAATCCGGGTGGTTGTTTTGCCATTGACCTACTGTCACACCTGACTGCACTTGACTTACAATTTCAGCAATGTTGTTGTGCTCGTGTTTGCTTCCAATCCTGTGAGTTTTTGGGATAAGTTTTTGTTCTCTATACAAAACCAGGACTAAAAAAGTTTTTTGATTGTCCTGGATGCCATTATGCTTCGCCTATCAGAGATGACCAACATCGAACACTGGGCTTGTATTGATGCTAATGGGATAACATGAGATATTGAAATGCCTGGAATTTGGAAATTGGATATGCCATTGATAAATGTCAATAAAATCATGACATTTTGTAATTCTTGTTGAATTTTGGCAAAACTCATCAGAGATATATCCATAATAACTGAAGATGCAGTTGACCATTTCTTCGCGGACTTTCAAAACACATTATGATTATGACTGGCCCAACAATGCATGGCCATTTCTACTATGAAGTATGTTGACAGGCAAAAGCCGAGAAGTGCTCACTTTAATTTCGTCAGTAGACAGGAATGAAGGAACTTGACCGCAAATCAGATGACCACACTTACATGCAGTTTGGCCATGACAAAGAAATGTTGTTTGACAGGCGGTGCAGATCAAGTAAAGTTGACAGCCTCGCAAAATGAAGCAAGTAATGCTGCTTGAAGAATTCAAGAGATGTGTCAGCGATGACCTCAAAACCTACCTGAATCAACACAAAACTGACACACTTCAAGATGTGAACATCCTCGCCGATGACTACTTCCTCACCCAAAAGAAAGTCTTTGTAAAGAGATGTGATGACTATGAGAGGCCAAGGCCTTACTCCGGTCAAAAACCTGAGTCCTCTGACAGCCATAATAAGTCCAGTGTCCAGGAAAAGAAATCCGAGAAAGATCAGACCAGGTCAGGTCCAACATGTCAACATTGTAGGAAACAAGGTCATGTGATGATATTATGTTAATATCAAACTTACTATCAGGTCCTGTGGTCATTGCTGTTGTGGCATACTGAGGAATTGAGGGTATCTCATTACTATTGTGAAATGATCTGGTGGGTGTTAGGTGTTGCCAGAGAGTCAATGCCGATGCCGAGCCCAAAGCCTATAAAACAATCCCATCGTCAAAAGATGACATTGCTGAAGAAGAGAATCCAGAAGAGCTTCCTTCTCGTCAGGTGACACGAGCTCTAGCCAAGAAAATAGATAAAACAAGTAAGGTTGATTCTGAAGATGAATCGGAAGATTCTATTTGCTGATCCCAGTGAGGATCTTAGTCATGTTTTGGATTTAAATAATAAGACGTCAGTAACATCCAAGACGGATATACCTTTGTCGAGATAAAGTTCAGGAACAGAGAGGTGATCCTGATTTGAAGTCTCTTTTTGATGCTGCTCTTCCTGAAGAGGAGTTGGCTGAAATCCCAGTCGAATATTCTGCTAGAGATGGAATCCTAATGACGAAGTGGAGACTCCCCGATGTTCGAGTTTCCAAAGATTGGCTACCAGACACCGGATTGTGATTCCTAAGGCGTATCGCCCCATTTAGAAGTCATTTGGGTGTAAATAAAACTTGTGATAGGCTCACAAGACACTTTTACTGGCCGAAGATAAGACAGAATGTATCTAACTTCTGCTGAATTTGCCACACATGTCAGAAGGTCGAAAAGCCAGATCAGAAGATTCCTGCTGCACTTCTGAAGCCTATGAGGCTGAAGCCTTTTCTGAAACCTATGAGTTCCTGAAGCCTTTGAGGAACCATTCAGTAGGGTCATCATCGACTGCGTTGGTCCCCTTTCCAAGATAAAATCTGGCAATCAATACCTGTTTACCATTATGTGTGCATCCGCACGTTTTCCTGAGGCAATCCCTCTGAGGAGTATAAAAACTCTAAATATCGTGAAGGCCCCAATTAATTTCTTCACAATGTTTGGCCCACCAAAGGAAATCCAGTCTGACCAAGGGTCAGATTTCATGTTGGACTTATTCCAAAGTGTGGTATATCAACTGTAACATACAGACCCATAACATGCACACCCGTAACATACGTACCTATAACATACACACCTATAAGACAGAGACCCATAACATACAGACTCATAACATATACACTTGTAACATACACACTAGGGTCCTTAAGTATATGCCAATTATTTTTCAGGTTAATTATAGATGGGGAAAAAATCTTTAATACAGTTTTGTAACATGTAACAATGGACCAAACAAGGAAATGAAGAATGAGTTTTATTGTAATCTTGCTGTAAGTGTTCTCTTTAGAGTGTTTGGGTATTGGCGACGGTGTTCTTCAACAAGTTGCAGGATAAATTTAAGTTCATCTTTGTCCTTGGTCAGTATTTTGTTGTATGACTGCATGAGGGCAAACCCTCATTCAGCAAAATTGTTGACAACCTTCAGCAATTTGACCATCTCAATATTCTCCTGCTTCTCTTTAATGCTCTCCCATGTACTGGGGTCCTCTGACAGAAAGTCAGTAGATAACTGTAACCTCTGGAGGAACAATTTGGAATTCCTGGTAAGAAATGACCCCAGGCCCACCATAGAGCCTCGATGACCCTTCTCCCTCTGAGCGACAAGGAAACCTTTGTCTTCTTTTATTTTGATCATTACCATGGCATCCTGATGAGCCATGTCAAACAGATCATTCATTTTGTCTTTGAAAGCCTGCTCTTTTGCCCGCTGAGCCTCAGACTTCTTTCCTTTACTCTTTATCAAGTTCCACCACTCTTCAAAGAGGCTCACCAACTATGCCACTAGGTGTTGTTGCTGCATTGTCGGTATTCTGGCTCTTTCCCAGAATAACAAGGCCTCCTTCACAACAAGAGCAGCTGATGACCTGATTGTCTTCTTCATATCTTTATGGTGGTAAAACAAACTGGACAGCACCTGGCCATTTGATGGCAGCTTGTTACCAGTTAAAGTCAGTGATGTGGGTCCCACAAGAAAAATTCCTTCTCTGTTGTGACATTCTTACTTAACTGGATTCAGGCAATAACAATTCCAACTTTATATATTACCTGTCAGAAACATACAGAGGAAGCTTAGAAGATATAATTTAGCTAAAACAAAGGAAATTATTCCAAGAAGGTAAGCATATAGATAGTAAATAATGCATTTCATAAATATATAACGGTACATAATATCCATAAATAAACAATGCCCTTGTGACACCCCTGAATATTGCACAATCTGATAGATATTTCTTACATAAAATAGTTACATCTAAAGGTATAAAATAAAAAGGTGAGAACATGAATTTTCAAACATTCAAAAATTAGGACCACTCTAATACACACCTATAACATACAGACCTGTAACATACAGACCTGTACCATAAACACCCATAACATACAGACCTTTACCATAAACACCCATACCATACAGACCTTTACCATAAACACCCATAATATACAGACCTGGGCAGTGGTGGCCCAGTGGTAGGGTGCTGGATTACTGGTCCCAAGGTCTTGGGTTCAAGCCTCACTGTCACTGGGGTGTCACTGCTGTCCCTGCAGTGCAGCTAACTGGGTTATCAAAGGCCGGCCATGTCTCTCACTGTCTATGGTGAGAGGCATGTAAAAGAACCATTGCTGACTTTCGTAAAAAGAGTAGGCCATTGAGTTGCCATCAGCGTGTTTCTGCCATGAATTGCCTGGCGAGCTGTCCAGGATGTACTCTGCCCTCCCTCAGAGTCAGCTGGGATGGGATGGTTCCCGTGAACCTAATTAGGATTAAGCGGTTCAGAAAATGAATCAATGAATGAACATACAGACCTATACCATACAGACCTAAAACATACAGGCCTGTACCATAGTGACTTATAACATACACACCCGTAAAATACAAACCTGTAACATAAAGACCCGTAACATGTAGACCTATAATATATAGAGCTGTAACATACAGACCTGTAACATGCACACCCATTACATACAGATCTGTAGCATACAGTTCGATAACATACGCAACCATTACATACAGACGTGTAACATACAGACCCGAACATCCAAACCTATAACATACAGACTTGTAACATACAGACCTGTAACATTCAGACCCGTAACATCCAGACCCGTAAAATACAGTTTGTTAACATACACACCCATTACATACAGACCTGTGAAATACAGACCCGAACATCCAAATCTATAATATACAAACCTGTCTCATACAGACCCGTAGAATCCAGATCTATAACATACAAACCTGTCTCATACAGACCCGTAACATCCAGACCTATAACATACAGACCTGTCTCATACAGACCTGTAATACACACACCTATAACATACAGACCTGTAACATAGACTCGTAATATTCAGACTCGTAACATACAGTCCTATAACATACAGCCCTGTAACATAAACACCTATAACTTTCAGTCCCATTACATAGAGATCTGTACCAGACAGAACTGTAACATACAGAATAGTAATGTCCAAACCTATAACATACACACTAGTAACATACAGAACCTTGACATACAGACCCGTAACAAACAGACCTGTAACATAGACATATAACATACACACCTATAAAATACACACCTGTAACATACACACCTATAACATATAGACCTGTAATATACAGACTCATAACATACACACCTATAACATACACACCCATAACATACAGACCTGTAATATACAGACCTATAACATGCAGTCCCATAGCATACAGACCTATAACCATGGAGACCCATACCATACAGACCCGTAACATACAGACTTGTAACATACAGACCTATAACTTAAAGGCCTGTAACACCCAGACCCCTAACATACAGACCTATAGCATACAGACCTCTAACATACACACCCGTAAGATATACGCCCATAAAATACGGACCCATAACATACAGACCTGCAACATACAAATCTGTAACATACTGATCCGTAACACATATACCCATTATATACATATATACGTTCAGATCTATAATATATGGACTCATAAAATACAGACATGTAACATACAGAACCATAAGGCAAATAGCTGTAATGTACACACTTATATCATAAATACCTGTAGCACACAGATTCATAACACACAGACACATAACACACAGACACGTAACATAAAGATGTGTAACACACACACACACACACACACACACACACACACACACACACACACACACAGATGTCACTTCCATTACTCCCGTCACTCCATTTCTGCACTTGAACACAATGAGTGGAAGAACAGCGGATGGAAAAAATTAGAGTGCTCGACTTTTCTTTTTTTGACTTAATTCCCGCTGCATCATGTGACCTGTGAAGAAAGCCATCAGTGTGTGTAGTGCAGGAAGTCAGGAATGAGCCAGGGAATCCAATTTAGAGGCGTGTGTGTGTGTGTGTGTGTGTGTGTGTGTGTGTGTGTGTGTGTGTGTGTGTTTAGATACTGATAATGGTTTTTTCATGGTCGCTCAAAGGTAATAACACACTGATAGCGACAATTCCTGCCTACACCATCTACACAATCTCTATAAAGCACAAGGGCATTTTACCCACTAAGTGTGTGTGTGTGTGTGTGTGTGTGTGTGTGTGTGTGTGCAGAGGCTCTTCGGAGTACTGGAGTAAAAAGAAAGTCGGACCAGACAGTCACAGTCAGATCAATAAGACAAGACAGAGAACTTCCTAACTATTGGCACCTTTTAAGGCAACCCTATAAAATAACTCTTCCACACAGTTATTTATATTCTAACTGCATTATTACAAAGAAAATTAATAGAAATTTGAAACTGTTATTTATTTCTGAGTCATGTGACCACTGGCTTTTTTTCACTAACGGTAAAAAACTTATAGGCATCTCTTTTACTGTATTTGTAAGTGATTCCTTACCTTAAAATGTTCTATAACTTAAAATGTCATGTTTATACACTTTCACACAGAGTGAAAGGTTATTTACTTGCATGTGTTATTTATTAAATATTCTAAAATCATCCAACTAAACAAGTTCTCCAAAGAACCCAAGACAAACAAAACATTCAGGAAATATGTAGCAGCAGTTTTATATAAGTATTTATAAACTATACATACATTACTAACATTATTCAGAAAATCAAATTATTATCAGTATTCTGAATATTTCATGGGAAAATAGACCTGGAGTACAGATACTGCAAGAGGAATAAAAAAAAAACCTGAAACATGATGCATATTAAAATACCATATAAAAATGTATTTAATATTCCATAAAACATTTTTGTTATGTAACATTTAATGTTATGGTGTGTTGTGGAATGTTGGGAATGTTATGGAATGTGTGGAATGATATGGAATGTTGCAGAATGTGAAATATTGTGCAATGTTATGGAATGTTATGGAATGTTGTGCAGTTTTACATGATACTGTGGAGGGTTTTATCAAATGTGAGAATTCAGTACTTAGCTAAATCGTGATAAATGGAAAGTGGAATCTCATTGGGTAAAATGTTGGACTACTGATCATCAGAAGGTGTTGAGTTGGAGTTGAGATCCAAGCACCACCACGCTGCTCCTGAAGGGCCATGGATGAGGCCCTTTTTCAACAACTCCTCGGGTTATTATAAAATGAGGTGAAGCTGATTGTGGATGAGGACGTCTGCCAAATTACATCAATGTAAATGTTGTTTATATTTGATCTTGTGGTTCAGTTAATTAGTTTTATGGTTTAATTAAAAAGTTAGAAAATAAACAGAAATGTTTTGGGAATGCTGCAATTTAAGAATTATTTTCCTGGATGTTCTGAAAAGTTCTGTTTTTTTACATAACATTCATGATGAGCGGTTAGATAACATTTATATGACAAGTTAATATGTTTTGATTTTGATCATTATGATTGATCTGAGATCATCACTGAAAACCGGTTCAGTAAAAGCTGTGGGGTTTTTTCAGAGAAAGAAAAACAATTTGTAATTTTATTCTGTGTATCTTTTCCCATTGCCCCTCCATATGCTTACTGTGGTTTATCATATCACTGTGTCTCACTCACATTTTATTACAAGTGCACTGAATCAGGGTGATGAGATTATCTGCTGATCTGTGTTCATTCAAGACCGCCAAGCAAAAACAAAAAAACAAAGAAAACAAAAAAAAACACTTATCTCTCTCTCTCTCTCTCTCCTGCTTACTTTCCCTTCCTCAATTTCGCTCTCTCTTTTTGTCTCTTTCTCCTGCTCCCTGTCTTTCTCTCCCTCTCAATCTGTCTTACTCTCTCCTGCAACCCTTCTTTCCTGCTCTCTCTCTCTTCTTCTCAATTTATCTGTCCCTCTCGATCTCTCTCCTACTCTCTGTCTCTAGTTTTATCACTGCCTCTCTCCCTCCCTCTCGCTGCCCTCCTCTCTCTCCTCCTCTCCTCTTTTTCCTGCTTCCTCTCTATTCATCAGTCTCTCTTTCCTGCTCCACCGCTCACTCTCCCTTTTCTACCCTTGCTCTCTCTCTCTCTCTCTCTCTCTCTCTCTCTCTCTCTCTCCCTATTTCTTTATTCGTGTGTTGATGTTGCACACTTATTTTATCTTTTTTTGTCATCACCAGAGGTTAATTCCAGTTGACATACATATGACACAAATAAACATGCTCTCTCTCTCTCTCTCTCTCTCACACACACACACACACACACACACACACACAGAAAATCTTAACATGCGTAATTATCACACAGGAGAACGCAGAGATGATGATGATGATGATGAAGATGCAGTAAATTGAGAATAACTCGAGTATGTTTTTAACACTGCAGCGCCCCCTGCGTGTCACACACATTAATATAACACACGAGGAGTTGAATCATAACCACAGGAATCAGGAATATTCTCTCATTAAAGGTTTATAAGGAAGTAAAGTAAACAGGATGTGAAATTATTAATTAATTAATCGATTAATTAATTATAATTATCCCTATCATGACACCTGGAGATTCAGTTTAAAATGTATTTCACTTCAGAGATGTGTGTGTGTGTGTGTGTGTGTGTGTGTGTGTGTGTATAATACTATGATAGATGAGTGTGTCTCCTCTCTCTCAGTCTAAGGCTGAAACTCTTTTCCTCCATCATTCCTGTTGTTTGTGTTATTTTTGGAGAGATTATTATTTCACTGATTTTATTAAAACTCCAGCAGAAACTCACATATTTATATCCATTAAACCATCCTGTCTCTCCTCTGTCTGTTTATCTCTTTATCCATTCATCTGCCTTTTGGACATCCCACCATATTCAGAAGTTTATCCAACCAGCTGTTACAGCTGTGTACACTAGAACAAGAAGGAAGGAAGTGAACAGGATGGATGGAAATCAAACAGAAGGACAAAGGAAAGAGGAAAGGAAAGTTTAAAAAGAACAAAGAAAGAAGAAAGAAAGAAAGAAAAAGAATGAAAGAGAAAGAAAGAAAGAAAGAAAGAAAGAAAGAAAGAAAGACAGAAAGAAGGAAAGAAGGGAAAACGGAAGGGAGAAAAGGAAGGATGGATGGAAGGGATGTTAAAAAATTATTGAAAGGAGAAGAAAGGGAAGGAGGAAGAAAGGAAGGAGGGAAGCAAACAAGCAACAAAGGGAAGAAGGAAATAAAAATGAGGGAAGGAAGGAAGGAAGGCAGTTCCATATTTGTTTTAGGTTGTATGTCTGTTCTGGGTTCATTCTCTCTCTCTCTCTCTCTCTCTCTCTCTCTCTCCTCTCTTCTCTCTCTCTCTCTCTCCCTCTCCCCCCCCTCTCTCTCCACCT
>JAQMYF010000011.1:3057415-3072258 GCA_030014195.1 Neosilurus mollespiculum | reverse complement strand
AATGGTGTACATATAGATATTCTCTTAAGAAAGCCAAAACTTTTACTACTTAAATGTTCAGGTTTGAGGGTTTGTTAGCATTTTGGATTGTCCAAGAGCACTGTATAGTTGTACAATAACAATTAATCCTCAAAAATAAAATTTGTCTAATAATTGTGCTTTGATTGTTTATATGGAATATCTCCAGTTAGTTTGTGTTGTCTATATTTAATTTCTTCAGTTAGTTTAGGTTGTTTATTTGGAATATCTCCGGTTAGTTTGGGTTATTTATAGAGAATATCTCCAGTTAGTTTGGGTTGTTTCTATGGAATACCTTTGGTAAATTTAGGATGTTTTTGTGGAATATCTTGGGTTAGTTTCGGTGGTTTATATGAAATATTTCCGGGTAGTTTGGGTTGTTTATATGGAATATCTCTGGTTATTTTATGTTGTTTATTTGGAATCTATCAGGTTGTTTATATGACTATCTCCCATTAGTTTGGCTTGTTTATATGGCATATCTCTGGTTTGTTTGGGTTGTTTATATTTAATATCTCAGGTTAGTTTGTGTTGTTTAAATGAGATATCTCTGGTTAGTTTAGGATGTTTGTAGGGAATATTTGTGGTTAGTTTGGGTTCTTTATATGGAATATCTCCAGTCAGTTTGGGTTGTTTATATGGAATATCTCCAATTAGTTTGGGTTGTTTATATGGAATATCTCCGGGTTATTTTGGGTTGTTGAAATTTAATATCTCCGGTAAGTTTGGGTTGGGTATATGGAAATTGTCTGGTTATTTTGGGTGGGAGTGTGGATCTCAGTCATGGTAATATAACATGCCTTATTTCACAATTAATATTATTAGTTTAAATAGAAAAGCAGAATTTTTTCCCACCTGAAAAATCCTGCTTGTTTCGAGCTGGTAAATATAAACTGGATTTTGTAAATTATTATTATTATTATTATTATTATTATTTTATTTTATTTTTATTTATTTATTTATTTATTTAGCTAGCTAGCTAGCTAGCTTGCTAGCTAGCAGTGGAGATTATAACCTGTCCATGAACTTAACTTTCCTTTATCTTGTTGTCCACTCACATTAAACAGTGTGGCTGAAATAGGAACTCAGAATACTTTTTCTGTCTAAACATAGATTGTAAAATGTGAAATAGTGCATTTTTACAACAAAAAATAAATATGAATAGAACTGTTCAAAACGAATGTCTACTTTACTGAGATACACACTCCGACTCATACAGCAGTTCTGAATCCGGAACGTCATCTGACAACTCATCATCATCAGAATCAGGGGCAAACAGACTTATATCTGACGACAAAGTACTCTGAACACTCGAAAATGATCATGAGTCATCACTATTGCTACCTGCTTCCCATGCATTCACCATTCCTGTTTTCTTTTGGCTCTCTGAGATGACATCACTTCCTGTTTCACTGGCATTATTTATGTTTTAGGATTATTTATGTTATATTTAGGATTATGTTTAAACTGCTCAGTGAATAAAGTAGAAATTTCATAATTAATAAGTAAACTTCCAAATTTTGGAAAAAGAATGGCTTGTTGGAATGAAATTCAGTTATACCTTTAAAGACAAGAGTGGTGATAGAAGGGAAAAGGAGAGAAGGGATCAGTGAAAAAAGAATAGAGAAAGAGAGGAGAGGAAATTGTTGGATTGTCCTTCGTTAATAATTTGTTGACATCTGCAATGGAGATATGTGTACCTGCATGACATATTGAGCATGTCCTCCATAACATTTACAAATGAACCACACAGTGAGCAGGCAGTCCCTCAGGATCAAACTGTCAGTTAAACCAAACACTGGGTGGGGCTACATCACTCTGTCCAGGGAGGTTATAGTCACATTTTGACTCTGTAAACACCGCAGCATGTGTGATTAGAAAACATACAGTAATGATGGTGAAGAGTAGGCAGGGCCAAAGGTATTATAAAATGCCAAGAAAGAATAGAAAAGGAGATAAAATAATGTCTCAAGTTACAACATGTCAGTCTCAGCGAAGGTGCAGCCTCTAGGCCTCTACATTTATCAGTCTCAGTAAAGGAGGTGCGGCCTATATTCCTGTCAATCTCGGTGAGGATTGTGTGGCCTCTTTACCTGTCAGTCTCAGTATAGGGGTGTGGCTGCTGTACCTGTCAATCTCATTGAAGAAGGTGCAGCCTATACACCTGTCAATCTCAATGAAGGGGGTGTGGCATATATACCTGTAAATCTAGATGGAGGTGCTGCCAATATACTTGTCAATCGCAGTGATGGAGGTGTGGCATATATACCTGTCAATCTAGATGAAGAAGGTGTGGCCCATATACTTGCCAATCTCAGGAAAGGTGTGGCCTCTATACCTCTCAGTCTCAGTACAGGGGAGTGGCCTCTATACTTGTCAATCTCAGTAAAGATGTGGCCTCTATACCTGTCAGTCTCAGTATAGGGGTGTGGCTTCTATAATTGTAAATCTCAGTGAAGGTGTGGCTGCTATACCTGTCAGTCTCAGTATCAGGATGTGGCCTCTATACTTGTCAATCTCAGTAAAGGTGTGGCCGCTATACCTGACAGTCTCAGTATAGGGGCGTGGCTTCTATACTTGTCAATCTCAGTAAAGGTATGGCCTCTATACCTCTAAGTCTCACTGTATGGGTGTGGCCTCTGTACTTTTCAATCTCAGTGAAGATGGGGTGGCCTTTTAACCTGAACCTCAGTATAGGGGTGTGGCCTCTGTACCTGTCAGACTCATTGAAAGAAGTGTGGCCTATATGCCAGTCGAACTCAGTAAAAGAGATGTGGCCTCTGTACCTGTCAATCTTATTGGAGGTGTGGCCTCCGTACCTGTCAATCTCAGTAAAAGAGGTGTGGCCTCTATACTTGTCAGGAGGTGTGGCCTTCCTTTTGTTAATATAATATTTAATGTATCTAGATTGTATCATAGTAAATCTGTAATGTTTTAGAACACTGAGGATGTATCATCTTGAAAGAATAGGAACTGTGTGTGTGTGTGTGTGTGTGTGTGTGTGTGTGTGTGTGCGTGCGTGTCTTTGGCTGCTGCGGGAACACCTGTGAGTTTTTACTCACACCACAAAGACATGCAGGTGAAAGATCAGTCACTTCAACACCTGTCTGAAACAACAAGAGCACCAGCACTATGATGCAACACACGCGCACACGCACACACACACAGGACGCTGTGAGGGTTTTGGGGAAAACCCCATTAAGCACCTTTAAGTGTGTGTGTGTGTATGTGTGTGTCCCACTCAGGACAACCCCTGGCTCACCATCACAGAGATTTGGAGATCATACAGACACACACATGGAGAGCATGAAAGATCCAATCACACACCCACCCACCCACACCCACACACACCCACACACACACACACACACACACACACACACACAAACAAAATCCATATTGTGTGTTATGCAATGTTGTTAGATGAAAGTGTGTGACATGCCACCCGCATGCTGCACGACGTCCAGCTTCACGATCATCACGCAGCTTTAAAGGAAGTGTATTTACTCTCTTTCCAACATGCAGGTACTCTCACGCCTTTCATTCACCACTACACACGCTGAAAGCCCACATCCAGTTCAGAATTATTTAGAAAACCTGTGTGTGTGTGTGTGTGTGTGTGTGTGTGTGTGTGTGTGGGTTCACCTTAACCACCCTTGTGTCATTTAAAAGTATCAGTTCCGTCTCAGTTCCTCACTCAAACACACACTCACACTTCACGCCAGATGTGTTGACACACACTTAGCGCTACTTAAATGTCAACAAAGGAGATGATTCTTAACGTCCTGAATGACAAAGGAAGCTGGTGGTGGGACGAGAAACCCAAAATGGCCGCCAGCCAGCGTGTAATTGCAGCATGTGTCACACACTCAGAAGACATGCCACTCAGCCTGATGACATCATCGCTTTTACTGTCTGATTCTTCATACCGCATAGTCAGTACATGTGTAGGTACAGTCATAGGGTTTCTTCAAGGTTCTTCTTTTTATAGAGAGAGCTCTAATGTTTCTCTTTCAAAAATACCTCGGTGTCTAGCTGTACATTAATTATTTGCTGAACCACTTTAACCTACCATGGTTGCTAGGAGGCTGGAGCCTATCACCACCAACTCTGGGCAAAGGCAGGGTACAGTCTGAACAGCTTGCAAACCCATCACACACACACACACACACTCACACACACACAAAACCATTACACAACCAGCTGGGGCAATTTGGAACAGCCAATTAGCCTAATGTGCATGACTGGTCTGAGGGAGGAAACCAGAGTGCCTAGATGAAACCCACGCAAGCACAGGAAGAACATGCAAACTCCACACAGAAATGCTCTCACCAAGTCCATGACTCGAAGTCCAAGACCTTGTTGCTGTGAGGTGGACGTGTTAACCACTACGCCACCGTGCTGCCTCTAGTTAACCTTAAAAGGTTCTCTCAAAAGGACAAACTGAAAAACCCTTTAGACTCTCCTGGTCACTGAAAAGTAGAACTTTTAAAAATTCTTTCAGAATGCTTAACCAAAAAAGGCTTCTTCAATCAGTTCTTATGGTTCTTAGGGTTCTTAGAGATTGTTAATGTTAATAGCTTTCTAAATCATACTGGGAACCTATATGAATATGCAGTTCATGGAGCCATCAAAAGGTTCCCTCTGAAGGACAAACTGAAATGCTAGATATGCATTAAGAAACAGAATCAGAATACTTTATTGATCCCGGAGAAAATTGTGTAAAGTGCAGCACTATGAGTTCTTCAGTTGTCCATCCAGGATGTTGGGAATTTAAAGGTCTTATGTCAGGAACCTAAGCTGTAGAACTCTTAAAGAACCATTTTTGGAGGCTGGGAATCGTTAATGATGCAATCAAGTCTTAAAGAACCATTGAAGTACCCTTTTTTCCCAAGAGTGTGTGCATTACCTGGATAAGTGTCTGTAACATGCTCTTAGAATCTACACAATGCTCAAAAATCTACTTAGAACCTTCTCAAAGTCAATCTCCCTGCTGTCTGCTTATACACAGAACCTTGGCAGGTTTCCTCAGAAGAACAAGCTAAAGAACCTTCAGACTGGTCTACTTTGTTCTTGTCCCTTTGAGGGACTCACTAACTATGCAGACGGAAGTAAGTTGGGTGAGTGGTACGACTACCTGATTGTAGTTTCGGATGAAGTGGCGGTAGAAGTTCGCAAAACCCAGGAACCTCTGAAGCTGGTTACGGAAGGTAGGTTCTGGCCAGTCGGCGACACCCCTAATCTTTTCAGGATCTGTCTACACCTGCCCTCCCTCAAAAATGTAACTGAGGAATGTGACTGAGGGGACATGAAATTCACATTTCTCTGCCTTGACGTACAATCAGTTTTCCAACAGCCTTTGCAACACCTGTCTGATGTGGAGTTTGTGTTCTTCTAGAGATCTGGAAAAGATCATATGTCATCTAGATAAATAAGTACCTACTGGTTTATAAAATCTCTGAGAATGTCATTGACCAATGCTTGAAAAACAGCTGGGGCATTGGTAAGCCCAAATGGCATGACCAGGTACTCAAAATGGCCCTGAGGGGCGTTAAATGCTATCTTCTACGCACTCCCTTCCCTTATACGCACTAGGTGGCAGGCATTTCACAGATCTAGTTTAGAAAATATGGTTGCCCCTTGAATGGGCTCAAAAGCCGACGAGATAAGTGGCAGGGGGTATTATTCTTGATGGTGATTTGATTGAGACCCCAGAAGTCGATGCATGGTCTGAGAGTTTTGTCTTTCTTTTCAACAAAGAAAAATCTGGCCCCAACATGGGAGAAGGATGGGTGAATGCAAGGGACTCATGGATATAAGTCTCCATAACTTGCCTCTTGGGGCGAGGGAGATTGTATAGCCTACCTGTGGGTAATGGTGCCCCAAGTAGGAGGTCTACAGGGCAGACGTATGGCCGATGAGGAGGAAGGGGGAGTGCTTGTCTTTGCTGAAGACAGTTTGAAATTAACTGGGGACAGAGGAGAGATCAGGAGCCACTTGGGGGTTGGCAGGGAAGCTTGAACAGTGGGAAGGAATAGCTGACTTGAGGCAATGCAAGAGACAAAAGAGAATCCAGCTGATCCAATTCTACTCTCTTTTCATTTCATTTTATTTGGTAACTTGACCCATTTGAAGAATGGCTGGTAAAATTATGCGAGGGGGACTGGTTTGATTAGACCACCCACCTGTATTCCTGCCTCTACGGGTGGGCTTTCTCTTTTGGGTGAACCAGGCGAGTGGCCAAGTGTCCCTTTGTGCTACAATAAGTACATTCACCAGCCTTAATTCTTCTGAGTTGCACTTCTAGTGTAAGTCGGATCCTGCCAATCTGCATGGGCTCGGAACTATCTGAAGACTGTCTGGGCATAGACGGCTGGAATATTTAGTGGCGGACGGAGCATTACATTGCTGCGCGGGGTTTGTAGTTCCTTTTCAGATTTCTTTCTCGAAGACGGTTATCAATGCCTATGGCCAGGGACACCAGATCCTCAAAAGACAATGGTTCATCTCTGGAAGCCAACTGATCTTTCATTTGGTCATTTAGGAAGTTCGGAAAGATTCCTTGTAAGGAGTTTGATGCCACACCAGTCTCCACTGCAAGGATTCTGAAGTCTATCACAAATTCAGCCACACTCTGATTCTTCTTGCCCTAAGGGAATGGTTAAAAGTCCTAAATTCTTTAAGGAAGGAGGAAAAGTGATAGTAGTTAATTGAGTGTAAGCTGAAAAAGGTTAAGGCTCAAGATAATGCCTTTCCTTTATGAAGTGACACAATGAATGAAACCTTAGCGGAATCAATGGGAAAGGAATGAGGAGAACAACTAATTGCCAGAGAGCATTGTAATAGGAAACCCCCACAACCTTCCAAGTCTCCAGAATATGGATCTGGCAAGAATGATGTAGCAGCATCCGGGAAAGCTGGTTCAGAGGTATCATTTTGACCGGAGCTGTTGGAGGTGAAGCGGCAGAACTGGGCAGAGGATCACCTGGAAAGACTGGGACAGGAACACAATCATGCAGGCTCTGAATTGGGCTAACAGCTTGTTCTAGGCACTGATGGATAATAGTTTGTTGTTCCAGAAAGTTTTGGATAGCTTTAGCATGTTCACCTAGCATTTGGCCATGTTTCGAGACAGCCATCATAATGGTGTCTGCAGAGTCCATGTTTGGCCAGATTATTCTGTCATGACCCACACGGGAAGATACACAAATGTGGACTCTAAAGAAAAACACCAAAAAGCCTGTTGAGTAAAAGATGATTTATTGAACAGATTGGTATAGCGAACAAGCCGGGAATACTGGTGGAATCCAGAAGGAGGGTCCGAGCCTTTGCTAATACGAATTCCTTACAGGAGGAGGCTGTGGTGAAAGGAGCTGAGCCATTGGAGGGAGAGCAGGCAGGTAGGCCGTGAAGGTGAGTCTTTCCAGAGGCTCTGTGGTGATAGACTGGAGCACGGTGTCTTGGACAGGACTGCTGGCAGGAATCTGCATCGAAGGATACTGGGTGCTTAGGACAAAGAGGACAGGGGTAAGTTTCCACCATAGAACTTCTCTAGTTTCCCAAAAGATAGAGCGATCTGATTACCACTGTTGAAAGCAGATAATCTGGTGAAGACTGTGCTCCTGCTGCTCCTTAAGTAGGTCTTCCTGATTATGTCAAATGGAACTCAGGTGTGTGAGCAGGAGCTAGCTAAGCTCCGCCCCAGTGATTTCTGCAGCCTGCTCTGCCTCCACTTACTGTTCAGACACTAAAACAACACCACAGCCAGGCAGAGATCATGACAGAAACATATTTGACCCCTAACTCTTAACCTCATAACCTGTACTCTCCTCACTCTAGCTTGTACAGGTTATTCAGCTGAGTGTTTCCTTATAAGTAAGCATTCCAAGTAGAACCATTTTAAATTGTTAAAAATATCATCAAGAGTTTAATAATTATTTTTTGGATATTTAAGGTTTCTTAATCTCTAATGAGCATGGTACAGTGGAGAAGTAGTTAGCACATCCATCTCACAGCAAGAAGGTCCTGGGTTTCGAGTCCTGGGCTAGGTGAGGGCATTTCTGTGTGGAGTTTGCATGTTCTCCCTGTGCTTGCATGGGTTTCCTCTGCATACTCCGGTTTCCTCCCACAGTCCAAAAATATGTACAGTAGGCTATTTGGCTGTTCCAAATCGCCCCTAGGTATGAGTATGAATGATTGTGTGAGTGCTGGCCCTGCGATGGCCTGGCGAGCTGTCCAGGGTGTACCCCACCCTTGCCCAGAGTCAGCTGAGATGGGCACCAGCCTCCCTGCGACCCTAATTAGGATCAAGTGGCTTAGAAAATGAATGAATGAATGAACGAGTTTGCATGTTCTTCACATGCTTACGTGGGTTTCCTCTGGCTACTCTGGTTTCCTCACACAGTCCAAAGACATGCACATTAGGCTAACTGGCTGTTTCAAATTGTTCCTAGGTGTGAGTATGGGTGTGAATTGTTGTCTGTGTTGCCCTGCAATGGACTGACAGGTGTACCCCACCTTTGCACAGAGTTGGCTGAGATAGGCTCCAGCCTCCCTGTGACCCTGGTAGAATTTAAAGTTTCAGTGAATAAATGATGAAAGAATTTCAAGTAAATCGTTCTACTTGGAAGACTCTTTGTAGTAGGGTTCCAAATGGAACCTTTTAAAGTTCACACCTCTTCTTATTTGATGTTGTCTGTGGTAATCTTCATACTCTTTGGATATGAGATTGTATAAATAATTTGAGAAGATGATCTATACTTTGAAGAACTTGAACTATAGAGGATAGTTGTAGCTAAATGTCTAAATGTTCTAAATGTCCTCCAGACATAAACACTGTCACAGTCCTGGAACAGGCTGAGAACCGCTGCCAGGCCCTCAAGCGAAGTCTTTAAAGTCTGAACTCCAAACTGCTTAATAATGGGTACAATGGTTGACCCTGAACTCTGACCCTGCCTCCTTCCCTAGACTTCATGGAATTGTATTATATTCATGTGTACGAGTAGGATGAGAATAGAGATGTAATAAAACTCATGTTGTCAATGAGTGATCTACTTAAGAACCCAATCTGGGAATCTGGATAGTGAAGTGGATCTAGAAACAATGATGTAATTTTATCCCAATTGGTTTTAGACCAATAACATGATCTAACTGAGAAAAATATTCTATAATACAGACTGATGTTGTGCTTTTTATCCACTTAGTGTTTTATTTAAAACTGCCTCTGTTCTCACTTACGTTATACCAGCTATAAACCGTTTGTCCCTCACCAGCATCTCCTGAATCCTCTTTAGCATCTTTAGAAAGATCTCTGACTGTTATATAGTGCTGACACTCGAGACTCCTCCCATTTATGCTACATAATTCATATCTCTCAGAATTCAGCAGCACTGAGCTATATATTTAAAAAAATCTTTTATGTTATATATTTAAGAACTATTTAAAATCTAAATTTGAATCACAATGTTGTGTTTATGTTTTGGGGTTGTTGTTGTTGTTGTTTTTGTTCCTGTTGTTGTTATTGTTGCTGTTCCTTTCATTTTAACAACCTTTTAAATAATAAAAGAAGAAACCAGTGAGAAAGATAAAACATTTTTTAACCCATCAATTCTAATCAGTTAAGCACACCTCCGTATAAACCTGCCCTTCTTATTCAACCTCTACTCATCTTTTTGTTTTTAATCAGGTTTTCAATAACCATTCACCTCTGACCTTGAAGTCAGACAGGATGAAGACACCAAAGCATCCAAAATCATTTTAACCATCTTTAATTCCTGGTGAGCTCCAAAAGATTCTGGAAAGACCAGGCTAGCACACAACGTTGTGCAACGTTACTGCGATGCTACACTGAGGTTGGGTGATTGTACAAAACGTTATCTGAACATTGTGAGAATGTTGAACCAGAATGTTTATTCAGAACATGTACATGTTTATTAACATTATACACATGTTTTAATGTTGCCAAAATGTTGCACCAGCTAGGTTCCCAGTACAACACCATCTAGTGTGGGACAAGGACTGTGCACCTCCATACTGTGATTTCCTTTTCAGTGAATCACACAGGGACTCAAACCACATCTACAGAGTCCTTACACATTAATGTTACTCAAACATCTCAACGTTTCAATGTTTTTGGGCATCTACAAATAACGATATCACAACTTTTGTGTAACATTGTACCAACATTGTTGAAACATAAATTCTTAGTTGGGTGTCTTGCTCTGTGTGTGCGTGTGTGTGTGTGTGTGAGAGAGAGAGAGTGAGAGTGTGTGTGTGTGTGTGTGTGTGTGTGTGTGTGTGTGTGTGAGAGAGATTTGAGAAAGCCAGAAATAATCCACGCAGGACTGTGATCATGAAACAAAAACAGAATTCTTCGAGTCAAGCCAGCTCAAAAACTCCTGGATCAAAATACTTTCAGGATAATTCCATGTCTTCCCATTTTTACATATTTTATAGACCTGTAAAAATACTTTACAATACTTTGCAAATAAATAAATATATAAAATAAATATATGTAATTAAAAAAACCATAAATTATATACTAATACAAATTTCAATGTTTGTAGAGGCTTGATGAACAGATCAGAGTCCTGACAGTGAAGGAAACTTTCCAGAAATTTCCAGAGTAGCTCACTGACTGTCCCAAAAGATGCCCATTGAATGGGGAAATGTTTCCTGAACCGAAATATCAAAGTCCATCTCCATTCCAACAATCAGATGAGTTTGACAAGGTCCTTATTTTCCAAGGTCCTTTAAAAATTTTTCCAGAAGCTGTTGCGTCTTCCAAAAGAAAAGCTCTCCTAGTAAATTTAAGGTTTTGTTCTAAACCAGATACGGATTGTCTCTAAGGGATGAATGGCATCCTTTATGTCCAACAAGCTGTTTATTGGCTCAATCTAACCCTAGATCAGGTGGATCTTTCTAGAAGTGCATCCCCTTGACTGGATGATTCAGAACAAAGAGTTCTAAAGAGATTACAGATCTATTTGAGACATCTTCTCAGCCACAGAGATATTTTGTACTCCAGCCACAAGGGCGTTTGGGTAATGTGGATGTTGGATCCAGCAATTTTTTCCCAGAGGGACCATTTTCCACAAGTCTGCCAGCTTACAGCAGTCTACCACCAGAGTTTTCTCCATCATCAGTTCTCAATATCCAGAGCTCTGACAGATGTTCAGTGAGTTTCAGCTTCAACAATTAGAGCCCAGATGATGACGAATCCCTCTAAGATGCTGTCCTGTTTAACCAGACTGTCCGTACCTTCTCCGTCTGTTGGAAAAGGGATTTAAGGATGTTTGGATGTTTGTTAGATGATCTGCTCCACCAAAATGGCAAATCATTCCAGAGAGGGATCTCCAAACCCTTTTCTATCTTAAACCCCTAGGGCTTTTTGTTGATGTTCAGCATCATTGCGATCTAAGCCTTGTTTCAGCTTTGTCCCAGTATATCTTTGTAGAGCTCAGGCACACGGTCAGGATCAACGGGTCGTGGGAGGAAGTGTGTGAAGCGCTGGTACCTCCTGGATCGAGCACCATCTCGTGTAGTGCCGTCTTTGTTTAGAGCAACAAAGTAATGCGGCCCTCGCTCACCGTGTCGATAAAGGTTTGACGAGTATGTGTTGTACCAGTTCTCCTCGAAATGTTCACGAAAAACAGACTCTGCTGTCAGCTTTTCCTGCAGAAGATATAAAGAAAAGTAGGACATTAACATGGTAAGGTGTGCTAATGTTAAGTTAGGTATTAATAACAGATTACACAAAATAAATGACACCCACCGAGCTGTACAGATGCCCTTTGCTGTCCATGGCCAGGTAGAAGCCACTATCAACACCACGGATGCTCACCAACCCCACCGCCAGGCTGATGAACTCCAAAATACCTGGATGAGAAGGAAAAACAAGTAAACAAACATGAATATACAATAAGAACATCGAACTAAAGGAACTTTTACTCTATTTTATATTTTAATTTTAAGAGTGGTGCATTACTTTTTTTTCACTCTTAATACCATTAAAGGTAAACTATGAGCACCTTCCAAGTCTAACAGCATAAAAGATTTCAGTTTAAGTGTACTACTATCACAAAATAGTATTTTTTGGGATAATTTGCATTTGCATGAATTTCTCATGAGCACTGAGATTAACAAAATACAGCTTCCATAACATTTACAGTTTGGGGAAGCAACACTATAATGTGTATACATACACTGAGAAATAAGGCATGTGGTAGCTTTAATCACAAAATTAAAATGGACATAGTACTTTAATGTTTTTTTTTTTTAAAAAGCACATGGTACCTTAATCAACTTTTAGAGTAATGGTAACAACTATTTAAGTGGCTATGAAAGAACAAAATAAAGGTACAGAAGATCCTAGTGACCTGGTACCCTTATTTCTGGGAGCGTAAATCATATACAAATAAAAGCTTACTTTGAGATGGTTCCTTTAAACTACACCTCTTATACCTTCAGAATAGACATGTATACATTTAACACTTTACTCTGAAAGGTACTTGTGTGCACTGTATACACACTTTCATGGTGAAACATCATAAAGGTACAAATGATAAGCTAGAAGGTAAGGTACCGTTAGTACCCTTTTTATACTGAGAGTGCACAGATAATAGTGAGAACAATAATGTTCACTGTTATTGTTATTATTATTATTATTATTAATATTATAACTATTGTGAATAAAATGGTTAAGAATGAATAAATAAATATAATAATAATAATAATAATAATAGTGGAGTTTATTAAATAAAGTATAATTAAATATACATTTTTGTTCCGTACCGAATCTGCTGTGGTCCTTCCTCGTGCCTTGCACGGTTCCGTCCGGTAGGATCTCCAGATGGAAGCCGGTTCTGCAGTAAAGCTGCCGCCGACGCAGGACACCGCGGAGGTGCGCGAATTCTGCCGCAGGTGAGAGAGCGCTGCGCGAGAGCCGCTCCGCCGCCGTGGCCAGGTGCGCGTGCATGAGGAGAGTACCGGTAGTCGCGACGGAGGCGTGTGAAGAGAATCCGCTGCTGCTGCTGCTGGGACCACCAATCACGAGAGCACCCATCATCAGAAAAGTTACCGTAGAAGTGTGTGTGCGAGTGTGTGTGCTTGGTTTAGTCTGCTTAATAAGACTTCTTATTCCTGACGCACAAGCCTTTAAATACGTCCCGTATGCAAATCCACCGCGCATTTGACGTATGTAAATGACCCCCCCACCACCACCACCGGCCCATTTGACCCGTTAACTCCTCGATCGTTTGATCCTCCCTCACGTTTGATGATCTGACGGGTTTCATATCGCGCTCATCATCCATAAGCCATCCCATAACACACACACATATGTATATGTATATGTATGTATATATATATATATATATATATATAGCTATAAAAAAAATAGACTACTAGAGAAAAGGAAACTCACGTGCAAAAGAAAAAGAACGAAAGAAAGAAAGATCAGTGATGTCTTCTGGTTGAAGAAACTGATGAAGGAAACGAGAAAGGAGGAAAAAACAGGCAGCAGGTGGAAGCGAACGGGGAAAAAGAAGAATAAGAGGGTGGAGCTTAGAGTAGTGTGTGTGTGTGTGTGTGAGAGAGAGAGAGAGAGAGAGAGCGATTGCACGTGCAGGTGGAACTTTACTCAAAGGTTCTTCTTTTTGGGTGGTTATTGGTTTTAATCTTCAAAATAAGCTTTAAGAGTTCTCCTGCGAGAAACACCTGTTAAAGTAAGAATTTCGGGTGGTGCTTTTTTTAATCCTTATTTAGGTTCTTTTAGTAATAAACACAATCAAAAAGGGGTGGCACCGCGGTGTCGTGGTTAGCACTTCCACCTCACAGCATGAACGTCTTTGGTTCGAGTCTCAGGCTTGGCGAGCGCATTTCAGTGTGGAGTTTGCATGTACTCCCCATGCTTGTGTGGGTTTCTTCTGGGTACTCGGGTCTCCTCCCACAGTCCAAAGACATGTACAATCGGTAAATTAGCTGTTCCTAATTGTCCCTAGGTGTGAGTGTGAATGGTTATGTGTGTGTTGCCCTGCAATGGACTGGTGAGCTGTTCAGGGTGTACGACTGAGACAGGCTCCAGTCTCCCCACAACCCTAGTAGAATTAAAGGGTTCAGAAAATGGATGGATAGATGGATGGATGGATGGATGGACTATCAAAAAGAGTTCTTCAAAGGTTCTTTGGATTTTTAATATTTTTAGACTTTAAATACTTTAAACTTCAAAGGGAACTCTAGTAGTAGGGCCTAGTCTAGTCTAGTCTGTAGTAGGGTTCCACACAGAACCCTTTAAGGTTTCTACTGAGGAACAAATCAAAGAATAATGCAGTATAAGGTTTAAAGAATCTCTTGAAAGGGAACCCTTTGAATCAGTTTCACAATAAATCTTTTAATTTAGGGTTTTACCAAAGACCTTCGATTTAACAAAGCATCATAAAGAAGAATCCTTTAGGGTTCTCCATTCACCAAAAATGAATTTTGTTAAAATCCCAAATCCAAAAAAGTTCTAAGGAACATTTAAAAGGGAGTCTTCAAAGGTTCTTTGGATGGTTAATGGCTCTATCCTATATCAAAAGGGTGGTACTTTAAACCTTATGTCAAAGAGAACTGCTCTGTTACTGGTTTCAGAACCCTTTCTTAGGGTTTCTTTAAATTGAGAAACTTCTGTTTAAAATCCATCAGGGTTTTTCCTTAATCAAATTGTTTTATGTAATAAAAAAGTATATTTATGTAATTAAATCCATATTAAGGTTCTTTTGCTAATTGATTTTATGTGAATTTGTGTTTGAGGTTCTTTCAAAGCTTCAAAGCCTTTCAACCCTTAG
>JAQMYF010000011.1:3043665-3053968 GCA_030014195.1 Neosilurus mollespiculum | reverse complement strand
TTATATATTTTTTCTAGTTTTAATAAATACAGTGTGTATCAAAGTGTATGAAACAGAAGAAATTATTTAAAGGTATTTTTTATTCTCTCTCTCTCTCTCTCTCTCTCTCTCTAGGTAAGAAACCCTGGCGGTCTCTCAGTAAACAGGTGGAGTAATAAAGTAGTAAATATGTTACACTAGTCACACTTGTCAGTATCTCTCTCTCTCTCTCTCTCTCTCTCTCACACACACACACACACACACACACACACACACACACACTCAGTGTGAAACTGAAAGACTCAGTGTTAGGTATTTAAAAGTAATGAATATAACACAACATAAAGGTTTGTACTGTAGCACTAATGCTAACAGCAGGTGAGATTAATGTAGTTCATTTGTCATGTGATGAAATTGTTAATAAACATGTGCTGGTGGAATTACTGCAGTGGTTAGGCTATTTACACAGTGTACTTCCACATCTGCACACATGGTTAGCTAGTTAATATGCTAACAATGTCAAAATAGGCAGTTAGTGTATTTAGCATGCAAACTATGCTATAAGTAAGCTATCTTGCAGTTTAGCTGGATCAAGTTTTTTTATTAAATGTTTACATTTATTTTTGGTTGTAACAGGAGTTTGAAAAGATTCTTTCTGAGACGCCTCCAGTGTGGAAAGGAACTTCTACACTTTTCCGAAATCTCCGTGAAAGAGGTAAGAGTTCATGTACAGAATTTCCAAGCTAACTGTGAGACCAGCATTATAACAACTCTTGCTAAAGCTTCGATAATTTATACAAGTTTGAAAGTTTTTTAGAAATAAATTCCACACTTCCTTTGGAAAATGAAGTGGGAGGGGCTAATCTTGAGGAATGTTTGCATAAGCATGATGACACTCTCACATCAAAACCACATGTCTATCCTCATATTCACACATGAGCAAGCTCATACTAACCAAGAAAGTGTAGCTACTATGCTGTTGGGGCAGCCGTACTCTGGCCCCAATGGATGAAGAAGTGGATTTGGGAACGAAAGGTCACTGGTTCGAGTCCCGAACCAGCAGGAAAAATGTGTTGGGGCAGGGGGAGTGAGCTGCATCTTCCCTTCCTCCATCTTCATGGCTGAAGTGCCCTTGAGCAAGGCACATAACCCCCAACTGTTCTCCAGTCGCTGCAGTGTGTTGCAGGCCACTGCTCCAAGTGTGTGCTCACTGTTCATGTGTGTGTGCTCACTTTGGATGGGTTACATGCTGAGGCAATAATTTCCCTTGTGGGATTAATACAGTATCAAAATTTAAAAAATCTTATTCTGTATTATTACTGTGTTTTTTTTTGTTTAGCCAGGGTTCAACGTCTCTGAAATTGTGCACTAATTTCCAATTAGCATAAACTGAGTGACACAAAAACAGCTTTGGGGCAGAGCTAGTTTACACATAAATTTCACAGCATGGTGAAATGTATCTGTGTGAACTTGTGTCCATTAACCAGTAAACAAAACTATTCTGTCTACTACTGATGTCGTGATAGATAGATAGATAGATAGATAGATAGATAGATAGATAGATAGATAGATAGATAGATAGATAGACTCAGCTATATAACTAGACTAATACTGGTGATAAAAGGGTTTTTTTTTACTGTGGCTAATTGCTAGCAGACTCTATGAGATTAGCAACATTCCAGTTATATAATCATTTATTTTTTACCTTCATGAATCCCTTAATCCCTTTAATCTGCAATGGAAACTCCCAAGAAAGACTTCAACATTAGCCCTTGTGCATTCTAAGGTAACATAACTTTAGCGCTCCACCCAAAATTTGTTCAGTTTAATGCTAAAGCAGCCTGTATAATCCAACGCTTTGCCTATACTGAAAGCTGAATCTATCTCCCTTGCTCTCTTTCTCTTCCATGTTTCCTTGCTGTTATTTGGCATTTCTCCAGAAGCTGGTGATGTTCCTGAATCCTAAATTGAAACAAAAACACAAAGAAATGTGAATTAAATAAATAAACATGAGGAAGATCACTGACACAAGAGCCACAATTAAAGAATTTGCTGGCGTGGCGCTGGTGGAAGCCTAATTCCCCGCGGTCGTAATTACACACTTGCTTCACACAGGTGCTAACCGCAGCGGGACGGATAAAAATAAACCTCATGGATTCCACTTTTATAATTACCGTTTTTAACCGCGGCCCTGTAATTCACACCATCTCCTTAACTCAACCTACACCATGTTATGAAGATGTGTGTGTGAACATCTCGAGAGGCTGGTTTCCAGGGAACTTTAGAGCCAAGGTGATTACTGGGAATACAACTGATCCTGAGGGAGGTTTAGTCTTTCAGGACCGGGGTGGAGACATGCGGAAATTTAACACCATGCTAACAACGTACGAAAATATCAATGTATTCCTCATCGGGTGTTTCCTTGTTTCTTTTGCCTTGACCCTGCTGCTGGACATTCCTTCAGTGAATCACCTTCTGTCCACTGTCACACAAGCTGAAACTGGAGAGTTTACTCTGGAAGGCTACAGTATGTCTGCTCATTCCATCGACCCTTCTAGGGGCCTCCTGTCATACCTCCCTCGAGGTAACAGATCCTGAAGATGGTGCCTGTTGCCTCTTTGGGAAATCCTAGCACCATCATTACTCATGTTATGAATCCACATCTGATAGGTGACAAAGGCTAAAATGCATGTTCACATAAAGATGCAGAAGATTGGTTTGCATCACTCTGATTGGCAGGAACAGTAGTATTGCCCTCCCAGTGTCCCACCCAACCAGCAAGTTCAGCCACTTTGTTCATTTCTCTTGGACAGTAATATAAAGTTAAGTCAACTTTGCTATCTCCTCAGGAGCCAGTGGCTGGTAAATTAACAGCTGTTAATTGCTGTTAATAACTTGCCAGTGACAGATTCTACCGCAGGTGGCACAGTGGTGTATTGATTAACACGTCTGATTCACTGCAAGAAGGTCATGGGTTTGAGTTTCGGCGAGGGTGTTTTGGTGTGGGGTTTACATGTTCTCCCCATGCTTGCATGGGTTTTCTCTGGGTACTCCATGTTTTCTCCAAAAGTCCAATGCACATTAGGCCAACAGGATATTCTCGATTACCCCGAGGTGTGAGTGTGATTGTAAATGTTTGCATGTGTGTGTTGCCCTGCGATGGACTGGGACCCAGAGTTGGCTGAGATAGGCTACAGTTGCAATGTGATATGCCTCTTTGCTTGCACGATGATTTGAGTTCTCCTTTTCCTCTTAAGATCATTCACACAATTCTTAATTAAAGGATGACAGCCATTTTTGATAGAACCAGTTAGAACCAACAGATGTTGCACCAATAGCATTCTGTGTTCCTATTTTGTTCCTTATTTCAAGGCCATTTGGGCCTCACAAGGCTCCTTTGATGTAAATGTTGCCCTAAAATCTAAATTAACCTAAATTAAGACTTGTTGACATTCTGAGAATATAAAATAATAGTGAATAAGAAACCCTAGCATGAGCTCTGCAGCTTAAGGAAATTAAGAAGCCCGATATTCCACGGGTGTGCACATTTGTTTGTTTGTGTACAGGAAGACCAGGTAGGTGTCATCCCCCTGCTCTCGTGTTGGGTTCCTCTCCCCAAGGCGTAAAAGAGCACTGGCCTGAAACCCTGGGCTCAGCCAGCCAGAACTATCTGTAGCCCTGTTACCTATACATTCTTTAGAGAATGCTTTTTAGTCCCTGTATATGTTGAACAGATCCCTGTCTTTTACCCTCACTACCAAAACATCCTCAAGAGCTCGCATCATGTATCCTCTTTCTCACGAGTCAAAACAAATGCTCGCCTGGGTAACTTCACAGTCCATCCTGGGGTGTTAGGCCAGTAAAAGGCCTGATGCTTTCCGTGTGCACCCGAGAGAATCTTTAGATCTTATCTTCCTGAAAGGACATCCCTTTGTAAAACTATCAAAGAGTTTTAATTATGGTTTCAGTTGAAATACCAGGGTGGCACGATGGTGTAGTGTTTAGCTTGCCCACCTAACAACAAGACAGTCCTGGGTTCGAGTCCCAGGCTCGACAAGGGTGATTTTGTGTGGGGTTTGCATGTTCTTCCCATGCTTGTGTGGGTTTCCTCTGGGTTCTCTGGTTTCCTTCAAGAGTACAAAGACATGCACATTAGGCTAAGTGGCTGTTCCAAATTGCCCCTAGGTGTGAGTGTAATTGTGAAAGGTTGTATGTGTGTTGGCCCTGCAGTGGTTGGTGACTAGGTTGGTAGGGTGTACCCCACCTCCACCCAGAGTCTGCTGAGATAATCTTCAGCATCCCTGCGACCCTAGTAGGACAAAGTGATTTGGCAAATAAATGAGTGAGTGAATGGAAATGGCCACTAAGTGGTTTTGTTGTCCGGCAGAAAAAATAGAGAGAGAATAAGAAACAAAATGAGGGATTCTTGGTGTACATTTTTGTTCTTTAGCAAGAATTAAACCAGTAACCCTTTGATTTTGTTTGTCAGGCATCATCTCTTACACAGAGTATCTCTTCCTGCTTTGTATCCTGACTAGTAAGTATCTGAATTTTTTCTCTTTTCTTCTCTTTCTTCCCTTTCAATGTGTCCCTCTCTCCTGCTTTGTCCATGACACAATACAATGGTGGGCTGAAAGGTTCATAGGCTGACTAAAAAGAAGTAATACCTGAGCAATAAAACTTGAGAGCTTCTATACCAAGGAGATTCTAGCACTGCAACACTGATGTAATAATAAGTAAACCACTCGTGGTCAAATTTGACCACTGCAACGAGGTCAGCCTATGAACTGTTTAGCCAACCCACATATTTCATTTGGGGGTTTTCAGTGTCACCACTTCTTGTTACCTCATTAAAGACAACTCACAAAAACCGAACCCCTGTTAAACATTATGGTCCAAAAGGTCCAGACAGTTTCCACCCACACTTTCATCCTGAGTGAGACGCCCAGACAAGCTGATTTTGTTGACAGCGTGTGTGCTCCACATTCAGTGTTCTGAAATGGCTCAGGTGTTTTGAAGCTGTTGAGTAGCATCATTAAAGTGTCTTCACCTTTTCCTGCTGCACCCGAGCACTTCACTCAGCACATCCTCTAGAACACAGTGACCCTGCACTGACATACTGTTCCCACGGCAACGTAATACCACTGAGAGACATGTGGCCCTCGACAAGGTCAAAAACACACCTGGAGGAGGTGATGAAAGGTGGTGTTTTGTACGCAAGGAGAGTTGGAACTGAGACTCTGACTTTGAACCCATGAGCTTCAAAACTGTCGAGTTTGAGACAAGGCTTCAGTGTTTGAATATTCATTTGTTAGTTGCGATGTGGAGGTAAAATTTCACAGACTAGAATTTAAGGTTTCTGGTAAATACAACAGGGAAATGGGAGAAAAAGTTCGGATCACTGACACTGGGGGCATCCTTTGCCTCATTCCTTCATTTGCTGAACTGCTTTATCCTATTAGGGATACAGGGAGGCTGAAGCCTATCTCAGCCATCCCTGGGTGAAGGCAGGGCACATCCAGAACAGCTTGCCAGACCATCACACAGCTAACACACTCACAACCATTCACACTCACACCGAGGGGCAATTTGGAACAGTTTGTCTAATGTGCATGTCTTTGGACCATGTGATGAAACCAGAGCACCCAGAGGCAACCCACACAAGCAAAAGGTTGTGCATGCAAACTCCATACAGGAACACCCGGGGCTTGTACCCTAAGGTTGACATGCTAACCACTACGCCACCATGCCTCCGCAACATCTGTCCGTAAAGTTTAAATAAACATCTAGTTCTAGGAGTTTCTGAAACCCCTCCTACTGTCTTGGGACAATGCAATCATGTGATGAGACGACTTACCACCGAGGAATCATCCTGCTTAATGCTTTATGTGAATGACATCATACAGTAGTAAAGCACATTATCAGGTTATGAAAGCTGAATCGACATATATGACTCGTGTTTTTTCCTCAGAGCCTCATGCTGGCTTTAAAATAGCCTTCAAAATGTTTGACGCCGACAGCAACCAGATGGTGGACAAGCAAGAGTTTCTAGTGGTGAGATCATCTGACCTTTCCCTCTTTATGTTGACCCTGTATTAGACCTTTCCAGAGGTCCAGTTAAGTACCTAGCCCTGGACCTACAGTTAGATCTGAAAAAAACATCTTCTGAATTGTGTCCTTTTTTTAAGATTGTGTAGCAGAATTTTTTTCAGATTAGCAAGATTAGCATCTATGCTCCTACTATGTTCTGTCCTACAGCTGCAGGAAATCTTCCGGAAAAAAAACGAAAAGAAGGGACGCAAAGGAGATGCAGAAAAGTCAGCTCAGCTGGTAAGAGTCTGGAGGTTTTTTGTGAAATAGGAAAAATAAACAGAACCAAATAATGTAGAAATGCTGTGCTGTGAGCTTGGACCTTCAGGAGATCAGGATTGCTGGGTGGGTGATGATCAGGAATAGTCAAGTCAAGTCAAGTCAGTTTTATTTGTATAGCGCTTTTTACAATTGACATTGTCACAAAGCAGCTTTACATAGTAAAATTAAATTAGGGAGGAATCTAAAAAATTTTCTCTACAACATAGAGATGGGGTTTAGCTATGAAGTTTGAACTTTGGATTGATTGTTAGATCAATTGTCAAATTTTGTGGACTGGAGAAATAAGAAGTGGATTATGGTTCATACAAATGGCAAGTTTGTAATTTTGTAATGTAATGTAAAATGTAATTTTGGCACAGTAGGTGGAGTTAAATTGGGTGATGGACTCTGAGATGTGGTCTTTGGAGTATGTGATAAAGTAGGAGATGGTGGTTGGAGTGACTGTTTGAGTAGGAGATGGGGATTGGATTGGCTTATGGAGTAGGAGATGGGGTTTGGAGTGGGTGATAGAGTAGGAGATGTTGTTTGGAGTGGGTGATAAAGTAGGAGATGGGGTTTAAAGTGACTGATGGAGTAGGAGATTGAGGTTTGGAGTGACTGATAGTGTATTTGATTGGGGAATGGAGTAGATGATAGCGTTGAAGATGAGGTTTGGAGTGGGTGATGGAATAGGGGATGGTGTTTGGAGTGGTTGATGGAGAAGGAGATGGGGTTTGGAGTGGGTGATGGAATAGGGTATGGGGTTTAGAGTGGATAATGGAGTAGGGGATAGTGTTTGGAGTGGTTGATGGAGAAGGAGATGGAGTTTGGAGTGGGTGATGGAGTAAGAGATGGGGTTTGGCTTGGCTGATGAAGTAGGAGATGAGGTATGGAGTGGGTGGTGGAGTATGAGATGGCATTTGGAATGGGTGGTGGAGTTGGAAATGGTGTTTTAAATGGCTGATGGATAAGGAGATGGTGTTTGGAGTGGGTGATGGAGTAGGAGATGAGGTTTGAAGTGGGTGATGGAGTAGGAGATGAGGTTTGGAGTATGTGTCCAAGTAGGAGATGGTGTTTGGAGTGGCTGATGGCATAGGAGATGTTTGGAGTTGGTGATGGAGAAAGAGGTGGTGTTTGGATAAGCTGATTGAGTAAGAGATAGTGTTTGGAGTGGGTGATGAAGTAGGAGATGGTGTTTGGAGTGGGTGATGGAGAGGGAGATGGTGATTGGATTAGCTGATGGAGTTAGAGATGGGGTTTGGAGTGGGTGATGAAGTAGGAGATGGTGTTTGGAGTGGGTCATGGGGTTTGGAGTGGGTGATGGAGTAGGAGATGGTATTTGGAGTGGGTGCTGGAGCAGGAAATGTGGTTTGGATTGGTTGATGAAGTAGGAGATGGTTTGAATTGGGTAATGTGGTTTGATGAGGTTTGGAGTGGGTGATGAAGTAGGAGAAGGTGTTTGGAGTGGCTGGTGGAGTAGGAGATGGTGTTTGGAGTGGGTGGTGGAGTAGGAAATGGAGTTTGGAGTGGGTGGTGAAGTAGGAGATGAGGTCTGGAGTGGGTGGTGGAGTATGAGATGGCATTTAGAGTGGGTGGTGGAGTTGGAAATGGTGTTTTAAGTGGCTGATGGAGTAGGAGATTGTGTTTGGAGTGGGTGGTGGAGTAGTAGATGGTGTTTGGAGTGGGTGGTGGAGTAGGAGATGGTGTTTGGAGTGGTGGTGGAGTAGGAGATGGGGTTTGGAGTGGGTGGTGGAGTAGGAGATGGTGTTTAGAGTGGATGACGGAGTACGAAATGGTGTTTGGAGTGAGTGAAGGAGTTGGAGATGGTGTTTGGAGTGGATGACGGAGTACGAAATGGTGTTTGGAGTGAGTGAAGGAGTTGGAGATGGTGTTTGGAGTGAGTGAAGGAGTTGGAGATGGTGTTTGGAGTGAGTGAAGGAATTGGAGATGGTGTTTGGAGTGGATGACGGAGTACGAAATGGTGTTTGGAGTGAGTGAAGGAGTTGGAGATGGTGTTTGGAGCGTGTGATTGACTGAGACGGTAGTTGAAGAATACAGATGATTTGTAGATGATGTTGAATGTCACAGATGAGTGGTTTGGTGGTACAGTGGGAATGTTCTCTTCTCATGGTTTCAGGGTCTCTAGTTTGAACCTGAGCTTGGGTTACTATCTGTGTGGATTTCTTCCAGGTTCTCCAGTTTCCCCTAACTACCAAGAACATGCTAGTAGGTGGTACATGCCTCTTGGTGTGAATGAGGTGATGTTGGAAAGATCCATAATTTGTTGTTGGTTACCCATATTACTAGCTGACGATTATTGGCTGCCATAAAAAAGACATAATAGTCACAAAGATGACTATTGGATATCAGGGAGAGAATCTGATCCACAGTGGCCACCTGTGGGTGATGATGGGGCATGGCTTCAGAGGGGTTATGATCTAATCGGCAAATTACATCATGTTTATCAGGTCGAGAATCCTTTTAATATTTGATGGATGGATGACATCAAGGATGCTCTCGCTCTCTCTCTCTCTCTCACACACACACACACACACACACACACACACACACACACACACACACACACACACAGTTAAGACCCTGATGTTTTGTACCATGCCTAAGGAATGCTCTTTAAGCTGTTATAAATCCCAGATGTTCGCTTTTCTTGTTGTGTTATATGTGTATAATGTCTCACCATGGCAACCATGATGATTTGCTGACTGATGGCTCGGTTCTGAAAAAAGAAATTGCGTCCTTTTCTCCTTCTCTTCTATCTCTGAGTGAATCTTGTGAAAATTGTAACTAGGAAGTAAACAAATGTCGAGTGTAAATCTTTTCTCCTTTAACCATTTGGCCTGTTCTAACGTGTGTGTGTGTGTGTGTCCTTCCTCCCTCCTCTTCTTCCTCCTATATTAACATCATGTAGAGCATGCAGCTCTATGGATATCATGTCGCCCCAGGCTCTAGCGTATGTATCACTATCACCTTGTGCCCTCTGACCTTTGACCTTATGTGTTAGATGTGAAAGGAAGCTGGGAAAACAGGACAAGTATGCGGGAAAAATCGACAGACAGATCACGAGCAAAGCAGGGAGGCTTGACCTCCGAGGGTCAAACAATCTGGGGCTTTGAAGTGAATGTTTTGACCCTGATTTTGGGAAAAATTAAATTCAGATTGATTTGTTTTTCATCAAAAACGATTTGATTGGAGCAAAAACACAATGAGGCCAAAATGTGTTTTCTATTGAGCCGCTGCTGGAGTGTTTTAATGCACTTAGTCCATCACACAAACACACACACACACACACACACACACACACACACACGTGCACGCACACCCCCACATGCACACACACCGAGGTGGTCCCCCTGTCATGTTTCAACAGAGTGGCTTCTTTTACAAGACAAAACACTGAAGAGAGTGAGAGAGTAAAAAGTGATGGATGGAAGGAAGGGAGGAAGGAAGCCATTAAAAAATGCAGGAAGGATGTAAAAATTAGGGATGAAAGGAAGGAAGTTAAGAAAAATGGAAGGAAAGGAGGAGGGGAGGGTGGATGGTAGGTAGGCAGGATGAATGAATAGTAGAAGGAAGGTAGAAGGGGTGTAAAGAAGGAAGGATGGATGAATGAAAACAAATAGGGATGGAGGGATGGAAGATAGGAAGCATGGAAGGAAAGAAAGAAGGGATTAAGGGATGGCAATTAGGCAGGATGAAAGGAAGGGAGGAAGGAAGGAATTAATGATCAATAAGCAAAATATAAAATTATCACATTTAAAACAGAGAGGGGGAGAACATTAACATTAAAAATAGAGAGGGGGAGAGTGTGGGTGTGTGGGGGGGGTGGAGAGACTTGGTGTGTGTGTGTGTGTGTAGGTTAGGTGTGTGTGTGAGAGAGAGAGAGAGAGAGACTGAGAGGAAGATTGTGTGTGTGTGTGTGTGTGTGTGTGTGTGTGTGTGTGTGTGTGTGTGT
>JAQMYF010000011.1:2956738-2967136 GCA_030014195.1 Neosilurus mollespiculum | reverse complement strand
GTGTGTGTGTGTGTGTGTGTGTGTGTGTGTGTGTGTGTGTGTGTGTGTGTGTGTGTTTTTTTTATTTGTTTACTGTTTTGACTGTAATTTAAACTTGTCATTAAAATATTGTTACACTGGAGATTCAACTACCCGTTTTTATTTTTTAAAATGAAATTGTAACAGTTAAGTTCACCTTTACCCTGATCCACAGCTATCAAAGTGATTCAGTTTATTAGTAATTAGTTTATTTATATAGTTCAAAATAGAAGTTTGTTAATGGTTTTATGGTGCATATCTCATATGGATTTTAACAGTAGCAGCATGGTACACTATTAATACAAGAAAGCATCGATGGAGGCTTTGCCTGAATTTGTAAATAATGTTAGCTTTATACAACAATAGAATATTTATGAAATATTTGAGAAGTGAGGATGATCATGCAGTCTCCCTCTTCTACCACCAGATGAATGGCATCCAATCTGCTGCTCTGTGAGCTCTTCCCTCTGTTGGTGCTGGTCCATCAGTTATCAGTGGATACATTTTCAATTTACAGTACAAGCACGTTAGATATATTACCAGCAAATAATAATGCAGTAAATAACAATTGTAATACATTTCTTACAAAGTGATACTTTTACAAAGAGATTTTTTGAACGGAAGTCTATGGAACCGGAAGACTTCTGTAGCCTGCATTTTAAGAGATGCCCGGGTAAGCCTCATCTCCCAGCTCGGATGGTTGCTGCAAATGGATTGTCATAACTTGGCTTAGGTATAATAAATTGCCTCCCTCTGGTGGGTGTTGTATTAATATTTTTCTCCTATGATAAAGATATGGACTTTTATTCTGGATTTCTGGAATTATTTTTCCACATGATCCCATAGAAGAAAAGAACTTCCAAAATTTAAAAAGTTCTTTCCAGGCCCAGGCCCCACCCCTCCACCAAGTTTGATGAAAATCTGATCATTTGTTTTTGTGTAATCCTGTTTAAAGATAGTCACACAAACAGACACTGGTAAATCCATAACCGAGGTAAAAGCACTAGCATATAGGAACTGTTTTGGAGAACCATACCATTCTCATACTGCGGATTCAGTGACATCATGGTTTTGGGGTGTTGGGGCAGAGTTTTTGTTTTGCAACACAAAGGTCCTTGGTTTGATCGATTGAGCTTGGTCTGCTGATTGTTGGATGTCCCAGGTGATGGTAGACTGCTTAGCATTGTTTCACAGTGATGATGTCATTCTGTCATGATGTCCTGCCAATGACGTCTCTCGTCTTCACATCTGTGTAATTGTATGAGTTTCTTCTGGGATCTCGTTTCCTCTGACTTCCGAAAGCCTGCTAAGAAGGTTAGGCTTGCTGTGAACAAGTGTATGCGAGTTACTAGCATCCCAACCAGGTTTGATTCCTGATTTACTCCCAGGGTTTCCAGGATAGACTCTTGCCTGACCAGGATAAAGCTCTCACTGGAGATGAACAGTTGGAGGAGAAAGTCTCTTTTGATGGGTATTTGGTTGGTGCCATTTCGGTTATTGTGCAATAGGAAAGAAGTCTGGTGTTCGATGATGCGATGGTAGGTAGAGATTTTCCTAAGCCCAACCACCAGCATGTTTTTGGTTAGCTCGTCCACCTTAGAGCAAGAGGGGGTTGAAGGTTAAAGGTTTAAGATTTTTTTTGGGTTTAGGTTATCTCTGTTTGCATGTTGTGCTTATGTGGGTTTCCTCCGGGTACTCCCGATTCCTCCTAGAGTCCAAAGAAAAAAGACATGCACATTAGGCTAATTGGCTGTTCTTAACTGCCTCTAGGCTTGAGTGTGAGTGTGAATTGTTATGTGTGTTGGCCCTGCTATGGACTGACGAGGTGTTTATGGTGTACCCCACTTTTGCCCAGAGTCGGCTGGGATGAATGAAGGAATGAATGAGTGAATGAAGGACCTCCACACTGATGGTCGACCTCCACACTGTTGCCGATAACACCAATGAAAACTGGTAACGATCACCACAGTGTGTTCTGTTGCACCAGAAGAAATCTGGGAATGTACCTGTACTCTGCGCCAGTGATTTGGGACACGCCCCCACAGTCTCCAGTGTGTTTTTGTGTTCCTGCAGGTTGCCATTTTTACACAAGGTTTACACAAGGATTCAGAAATGTTCTCACACTTCCTGCTGCAGCCGTTATACTCTTCATCCCGCTCCCTTTCTATTTCTTTTTCTCACTCTATCCTCTGCTTCTTTTTCTTGTGTTCTTTCTTGTTAATTTTTTCTCCTCCTCTCCTTCTTTTCCTCTTTCTTCCAGCTTCTTGTTGTTTTTATTAATCTTTATGAAACAAAAATGTTATTTTTTCTTTTTATTCTTTCTTCCCTTCTTCCTTCTTTCATTTTTCTTTTACTGTCACTTCTGAACTTTTTTCTCTCCCTCTTTTTTATTTACCTTCAATTAAAATTAGAATTTAGAATTAGAATTTATCCCTTTTCTCTCCTTTTCCACTATAATATCTCTTTTCCACATCCCTCTCTCATTGTCCATCTTCTTCTTTCTCTACCTCTGCATTTTGTTTTCTTTCATCTACTGTCTCTCTTTTATTGTATTCCGCCCTCATTCTCCTCCCCTTAATCTCTTTCTCTCCCCTTCTCTCTCATTTTTGTCATTGTGCTTAGTCCCTCTACTCACCCTTTTCTTTTTTTTTGTTTCAGCTTTATTTCTCTCCATCTTTCTTTTCTCTCGTTTATTTTCTTCCTCCTTTCTGTTCTTCTTTATTTAGGAACACAGAAAAACATGCTCAGGCAAAATCCTGGAAGCTGCACACTCATTGGACTCATGTGTGTGTGTGTGTGTGTGTGTGTGAGTAAGACAACTGCCTGAACAGAAAGAAAAGGAAACCTCACACACCAACTTTGTTTTCTTTTGCTGAAGTTTTCCCCTCCTCCTTTTCCACCCCTCCCTCTCTCTATTTGTCTCTCCATGTCTTTCCCTCTGATTCCTTCTCTCTCTTTCTCTCTCTCCTTGTCTCTCTCACTGGAATGGCTAACACACTTGTGTCTCTGCGAGGTGCTGACTTGCCGTCTCTCTTCCTGCAGCCTGTCCCGTCTGACCTCCGACCTTCAGGAGTCCTAACAAGGGTCCCGAGCCGAGGGTGTGTGTCTGCTGGGGTTCGAGCAGCTCCAGTGGCAAGTGAGTCTCTCTCTCTCTCTCTCTCTCTTGCTGTCACGTTCTCTCTTTTTTACACACACACACATAGAGTCCACGTATACACACTGACTATTGAATGAGTTAAGTATTTTGTGCTATCTTGTTTGTTCTTTATTGTGTGTGTGAGTGGGTGCAGCTGGTATCAATAGCACCGCACACGTTCATATTATGCAATCCCTCATTTTTACTGTGGTCCGCTGTTTCCCACACACAGTGCAGACTCACTCAGGAAGTGGAGGTGCATGCATGTTTGCGTGTGTGTGTGTGTGTGTGTGTGTGTGTGTGTGTGTGTCCGGTAAAATGTCCAAAAAGGCCAAATTCCTTCAGGACAATCGAGAGTCTGTTCTGTTCTGTTCAGTCCACACTTTAACCCCAAAGTCGGACAATAGCCGAGCTTTTGTGTGTGTGTGTGTGTGTGTGTGTGTGTGTGTGTGTGTGTTGTTTGGGAGGCACACTGATTCATTTCTTGAACATCTGTACTTCAATTTGATTCTTAATATATCTAATGTTACTGGATCAAACACCAGGAAATAGAGTAATTATTATGGCTACATACATGCATGCAAGCATGCATGTACACACACACACACACACACACACAAACACAGAACAGAGGTTTCAGCTTCAATAAAAGCTTGAAGAACTTGGAGTTCTCTACAGTTATTTTGTGTGTGAGTGTGATTATTTTTAATTACTTCCAAAACAGCAGTACTTTTTTTTATGATTCCTTTGAAGTATAACTGTAATGATGCAATTACCATGTGATGATTAGTCACCATGGAAACACCACTGTAAATGTAACAGTATAGTTGTATATACAATCATTGTAATAATGTAGGTGTGCCAAAGATAAGAGTGATTGACAGCAGCCCAGCCACATGTGGCTCCCCCCCTTCCTGGAAGGCTCCTCTGAAAGCTGCCTCTTCAAAACTGCCAATCAAAAATGGCAGCCTTCCCATGAGCCTCAGCTCATCCTCTGTGGGCAGTGCAGGCAGTGACAACAAAGGTGTGTGTGTGTGTGTGTGTGTGTGTGTGTGTTGATGATTATAATGAAAATGACAATGATGAGGATGATTGTGGTGATGGTGTTGATGATGATGATGATGATGTATACTCAGGTGTTGCTCAGGTGATGAGGAGTGAAGAAACGTGTAGTAAACCTTCCTCATCCTCACAGGGAAAATCCGCTAGCACCAAACCTGCAGCAGGCATCCGCAACAGAACAAACACACCTGCTAAACTCTACACTGCAGGTACACACACACACACACACACACACACACACACACAAGGCGATATTTTATTATACTGGATATTTTAAAATTTCAGAATAAAAGTATTTTCTAATTAAGGTCTTTATATGTTCTGTAATGTATGCAAATTTATGCAAATAAAATGTATTAAATAAAGCCTAAATTGTGCACAAAAAAACCCATTTCATTACAAAAACAATTACTTAGAAGTTATTGTTGTTGTTGTTGTTGTTGTTTTGTTGTTGTTATTTCTAAATACCTTCAATGCAGCTTTTCATTACAACCCAGAAATTAAAAAACATCTCAGATCAATTCATCACCAGGTTCTGGAAGATTAATCGCAGTAACGGCTCTCTGATTGTTCAAAATGATGAGGCGTTAATGAGGAATTCTTTTATCTTTATAAATGTAAATTGGAAACCAGGTTTCAATATTTAATGACGTGGCACTTTCTGCTCAAACACTAAAGTTTAAAATTCTCCATAATTCTGACAGAACTGGGTAACATACTGGCACAGTTAGCTAAATGGCTAGTTAAATTGATCAGCACATTCTTTGAGCTAACTTCAAACAAGTTATAATTCGGATAAAACTTCTAGTACCATTTTAAGGTAAACAACAACAGCATACACAAAGAATATCCTGGAAATGAGATGATGATGATGATGATGATGCTGTTAATCCTGCAAACTGACAGTTAACACATAAACATTTACACTTTCAAATTAAATTCAATTTATAGTCAAAATGTAAATCAAATATTTATGTAAGTAGCATAAGTTAATTATTTTCAACTTTAATACTAAAATGACAACAAAACCAAATCTTCAACAATATATGAGGATCAAAGGCTTAAGACCCCACCCCCAAACATTCACACACTAATCAATACCTCAAGCTCCACCCACAGAGTTGAGAATAAAGACTTGTTCTTCAACCAATCATTGCTCAAAACCACACAAAAAAGTTCCACACAGTATTTATACCTGGCATTTTCCATCTCTGAATGTTCTTGAAGTTCTGGAGTTGTCTGAAATTTGTGAGGTGGAAAATGTTCTGGAGACTTTTAAAAATCCCGGATGTTGCTGTGCTTCTGGAAATCTGATAGTTTGGAGCTTCTATAACTTCTGATGAGATGTTCAGCTTTCCTGTCATGTGACGTTTCTTAAATTTCTGAAGATCTGAACTTTAGAATTCTAAAGTTCCTATGAACTACAATTTCTAAAGTTCCTGAGGTCTGAATTTCATCACTGTGGAATTCCTTCTAGAGATCTGATCCTCCAAACTCTGGAATTTCTGAATTTACATCTGATCCTCTGAAGATGCACAGTTTCCTGAATGTCCTGAAATCTTTATTTCTTGAAAGTTGATGTTCTGGACCTGGATGTTGGAAGTTCTTCAGATTAAATTTATTTCAATCTAAAATCGAGGAAATCTGATGTTTCTTATAGTTGCTGGAATTTGAGATCAGAAGTTTGCAGGTTTTGGACTTTCTGAAGTTCTGGTTCTGCTGAAATGAAGTTTGATTTCTTCTGCACTGTGTTTTTAGGCCAGAAGGCCACCACACATATCATTCAGCCCAAAACTCCCCATAATGCCATGCAACGTGGAGGATCCGTCAGACCCAACCGGAATCCAGCAACAGGTGTGTGTGTGTGTGTGTGTGTGTGTGTGTGTTCTGTACATTGTTGGAGTAAACAGTCATCATGTGATGCACTATGACATAATATTGTTGCCTCCCACACACATACACACTATGACACAGAGTCTCCTGCGTTTTGTCACCACATATGTTTGTGGAATTTTTTAACAGCTGCACTGTGTGTGTGTGTGTGTGTGTGTGTGTGTGTGTGTGTGTGTGTGTGTGTGTGCGTTTAGCTAATTAACCACTATTAGGTAAGAGAAACAGACAGACTAAAGGAGGAAGAGAGAGAGAGAGAGAGAGAGATCCCAATCTGCTCTCATTCACTCCACATTGCCCTTCCTCCTCCTCACCTCAGTGGTTGCCATGGTAATTTAGTTGCTTGGTGAAACCCTGACATCTTTTAAAGGGGGAAAGGCTTATTCAGGCTATGTTGCCTTTTTCTCTGTTTTCCTCCATCTGAAGTGAGAGACAGGTGCAGCCAACAGAAAGAGAGAGAGAGAGAGAGAGAGAGGTCTGAGAAGAAGGAAAGGTTTCTCTAACCAGAGGGAGAGAGAGAGAGAGAGAGAGAGAGAGAGAGAGAGAGATTGTGTGTGTGTTATCCTTCAAGCATCACAACAGTGGTGTGTGTGTGTGTGTCTTTCTCTGACAGTGTCTCTCACGACATCTTGCTGTCTTTCTCTGTGGTTTTGTGTGTATGTGTGTGTGTGGCGGTCATGTTGTGGTCGTCTCGGCTCCCGCTCTCTAACTTTCATGTGAAGCTGACAGCGAAGGGGCTTTTACGGAACATTCAGCTTCCGACATGCAAGAGCCATGCTGTTATCTTCCACTCAGGTCTCACACTCTCTCTCTCTCTCTCTCTCTCACTTTCTCTTTCTCACTTTCTCTTTCTTTCGCTCTCTCTAGCACTCACTCTCACGTTCTGTTTGATTGTTGCCATCGTCATTTATACGATTGTTGGCATGGTCATGTATACCATTGTTGCCGTGGATATATGTACGATTGCTGCCGTGGTTATTTATAGGATTGTTGCCATGATCATGTATACCATCGTTTCCGTGGTTATGTGTACGATTGTTGCCATGGTTATGTGTACCATTGCTGCCATGGTTATGTATATAATTGTTGCCATGGTTATTTATAGGATTGTTGTGTGGTTACATGTATGATTGTTGCCGTGGTCACATTTAATGATAACAGTTCCATACATTGTAGCCTGGTGTATCTCCTGCCAGTGTTAGGGTGTAACCATGGTAGCAAGTTTATAGAAGGTTTTAGACTTTGTTTATATTTATGCTCCGATATTGCAGTTAGTAACAATGGAATAGAATTCTGTACCAGACATAACCATAGCAACAGTAGACCCACATCTGTGAGTGCATCATTTGTTTTATGTAACTTTTAATTTTATTTATTTATGTTAGAGAAATCATGGTCGATCCAACAGACTGCAGATAATGATGATGATGATGATGATGTTGAAGATGATGATGACATGTAAATGCTGATCTCAGTAAACTGACAATATGAGTCTGTGTCTCTGTGTGTGTGTGTGTGTGTGTATGTGAGTGTGTGTGAGTGTGTGTGTATTGCAGAGGTGGCTTAGTGGTTAAGGCGATGGGTTACTGCTTCGAAGGTCAGCAGTTTAATCCTCACTATCACCACTGTTGGGCCCTTGAGCAACGCCCTTAACTCTCAATTGCTCAGTTGTATTAAAAAAAAAGATAATTGTAAGTCACTTTGGATAAGAGTGTCTGCCAAATACTGTAAATGTAAATGTGTATGAAATAATGTGCGTGTGATTAGTGTGCGTTTCATACTGAGACATCTAAAAAAGTGTGCTGCTTGAGGCGCTCTAAAAACTACCCCCCCCCCCCACACACACACACACACACACACACCCACAGTTCCTCAAGTGCGGCCGGATACACCCATATATTCATGCTAACAGTCGACCGCTATGTCTTTGATGCTGACTTCCGTGTAAATATGGGCCAGACCACAACCTTGGAAAGACACACACACTCACACACACACACACATTTATATAAACTAATGCACTTACAGTAATGCACTCTGAGGATGGTCATTATGGAACTATCCCAGCATGCACTGGAGTTCAGATGTTTTTTTCCTCAGTGAAATGGGTATGTTTGTGTGTGTGTTGACGATGCTACACATGCTTAACCTCCCGTCTCTCTCAGTGTGCCCAAGCTCCAGAGGGCCCCGGGGAACCCATCCGGCATACACACATACTGAGGAAGAGGAAGAGAAGAAGAACTGCTCTATCCTCCATGTACGCTCCATTATTGCCCACAGCAACCGCAGACTGGAGGCTCTTGCTACTGTCGTGCAGCACATCTTCAACGAGGTACATCTCTCTCTCTCTCTCTCTCTCTCTCTCTCTCTCTCACTGACTCTCTCACACTCTCTCTCTCACTCTCTCTCTCTCTCTGTCTCTCACTCTCTGTCTCACTGTCTCTCTCTCACACTATCTCTCTCTCTCTCTCTCCCTCCCTGTTTTTTTCTCTCTCCCTCACTGTCTCTTTCTCTCTATATCTCTCTCCCTGTCTATGTCTCACTCTCACCCCCCTTCTCTCTATCTCCCTTTCTCTCTCTCTCTCTCTCTCTCTCTCTCTCTCTCTCTCTCTATATATATATATATATATATATATCTCCCCCTGTCTCTCTCTCTGTCTCACTCTCAAACCCTTCTCCCTCTCTCTTTCTTTGTCCCCCCCTCTCTAATTCGTTTTCTCTCTCCCCATCTTTCTCCCTCTCTCTCTCTGACTCTCTTTCTCTTCATCTTTCATCCTGTCTCTCTCTCTCTGTCTGCCTCACTCTTGTTGTCAATTCAAGCCTCTCGCTCTTTCTCACTGTCTCTTTCTCCCCCTCTCTCATGCCCTCACCCTTTCTCCCTCTCCTGTCTCCTTCTCCCTCTCTCTTTCTTTTTCTTTCTCTGCCTCACTCACAGTAATGTCAATTCAAGTTTCTGTCTCTCTGTCTTTTTTACTGTCACTGTATCCTTTTTCTCTTTCTGTCTCTGTGTTGCTGTTTCTCTGTCTCTCTCTTTCTCTCTGTCTCTATCGCTGTCTCACTCTCATTGTCTTTCTTTTTTTCACTCTTATGATCCTTCTGTTCTTTTTTCCTGTTTCTTTAATTCTTTTGTTGCATGTTCACGTGTCATGATATCACAATCTCTATTAATCTCACACTCACTATTTATCAGCCACATTCAGTGTGTGTGTTAGAGAGAGAGAGAGAGAGAGAGAGAGAGAGAAAGAGAGAGAAAGAGAGATTAGCAATAGAGCGTTGTTTCCTGTATGAGGGCGCTATCATGCCACAGGAAATGACTTTAACACCCGACTGAATCCCGTCAAATTCTCTGCAGTGTTTATGTCTGTAACTCGTCCATGGAGGGAAAGAAAGAAAGAAAGAATTTTTACTTAGTTTTCTTCCACTTTAGATATAAAATACACACACACACACACCTCGTCTCCCACTGAGACTGCAGCAGGACATGATCTATTTGTGTGTGTGTGTGAAATTCTTTAACACTGATTATTTATGTTATTTGGATGAGTGTGTGGTGATGAAACTTTCCGTTATCCTCTATAATGATATAATAATTAGCCTGCGCGCTAAACACTAACTGACAGGTCTGATTACTGTTTTTAACCAGGAACAAAGCGCTGAATCATTCCTTTCATAGAGTGTGTGTGTGTGTGTGTGTGTGTGTGTGTGTCTGGGCATGTTTTACATACTTAGCTGTTGTACCCTGTAGCTACGCTAACGTTTCTGCTTGATTTACCTCGGAGATGTTAAACACTCAAAAACACACATTGTGCTAACTGTGTGCTAAAACCATCCATTTTAAATGTTTTTTTTTTATTTTAAATTGGAATCATTATGATTTTTTTTACAGTGACGTCCCCTGTCGTGTTAATAATCAGGTCTGAGGCCTGCTAATATTTTTATTACATGAGGACTAGCGACCTCAGCAAAACACACTTAGTAGTAGAGTTAGCATAAACTAGCTGCTAGTTTTATTCCACATAACACATAAGGAATGAAAAACATTACATATCTATTTTCATATATATATATATATATAAAGGTCCTGAGTCGATTTTACGTAGAACAGTGCTTAATACATGGAAGTAGAGAAAAAATAAAAAGACTACTTTTTCATCCCAGCAAGCCTGTTTCGTGGTTGCCCACTCATCAGGGGATTTAAAATAATATATATATATATATATATATATATATATATATATATATATATACACACACACAGTACAGACCAAAAGTTTGGACACACCTTCTCATTC
>JAQMYF010000011.1:2911639-2922469 GCA_030014195.1 Neosilurus mollespiculum | reverse complement strand
ATAAATCCCCATGTTTTATTGTTAAAAACCTCTTCCTGGTAATTATGCTCTTCCGATCTGACATGGATGAACGCATCGTGGAGGAAGGCACAGATTTTTATTTGCAGCTCTGCGCTCCACTATCTCACACACCGTCTGCGTTTTAGATTCAAACCAACAGTGCAGGCTGAAATAGTGGCCATCCCATAAGCCAAGGCTGAGCAGATCATGCTGGAATACACAACTAACTTAATCGGGCCCACTGGACTCGAGACAATCAAATGGAGGGTACATGTAAAATATACATAGAAAAAAAAAGGGTCCAAAAAAAAAAGTAATCAAGAAAGAAAGCACTTGGATTTGTTTTATTTACATTTTAAGGGCAGGTTCAATACAATACATGAAACACAGCCAGTGCAGGGTCACGGATCCTCAGTGATAATCTATATTCGAAGGTTTTTGAAGAGACCGCATATTTTTTCGACCAGCCGAAACCGAAAACAACCGAACATGATGTCACACTCTTTCGCGGTTATATCGCTTGCATGTGAGTCAGCCTTTACTCTACTGCTGAGCAGAAATGACTCCCGGTTATGTACTTATAATCTTAATGTGTATGTCAGAAACCCTGCCCAGCCTCAGTCTTCATCTAACTGGATGGACATGAACACACTGACGAATGCCTGCAACAGCGCCAACAACAGAGTCAGCCGACTGAACTCTCACTGTGAGGTCAACAACCGCTCAGCCACTAACCTGCGCAGCCTCAACGTCCCCTCAGTCATAGGTTTGCTTCTCATTCACTGTCAGTCTCACTGTGAATCCATCCTTTCTGTCTAACTCTGGCTGTCTTTCTGTCTGCCTCCCTTTAATTATGTGTCAATCTGTCAGTTTTTCTCTGTTTATCTCAGTCTGCCTGTCTTCTGCCTTTCTATCTGTCTGTCATTTATTTTTCGATGGATATATCTATCTACTTACCTGTCTTTTCCTGTCTGTCCATTTGTCCTGATTTATTATTATTATTTTACCTGTATTGGAATTTTTTTATATCTTTAGTTAGTTTAACTGTAAGTTTTTATTAGTAGTAATAGTACTATTAGTGTGATTGTTAATATTAAATACATATTTTAATAATATAGTATTTACAAAACAAAGTAAAGTTGACTTTTGTCATTATTATTATAGTTATTATCATTGTTAAATATTATATTTGTGTTGATGTACAGTGCATTCTATGTCCAACCCGACTCTATGACCTGTTCCAGAGTGTCAGTTTAACAGAGATGGTGCCTACCTCGCTGAAAAACACGGCAACGGAGACGACGAGGACGACAATGAAGATGGTGCCGAGGAGGAAGATGGAGCGAGGCGAGGAGAAAGAAGAGGGAGCTCGGGTTCAGGCTCGAGTTGCAGGAGCAGCATCGCGGAGGATGCAGAGTTTGTTCAGAAAGTCCATCGTCTCCAAACAGCCAAGCAGAAACTGCAGCAGCTCTGTGAACTCGTTGCCATGGTGCAGGTCCGTGATGGACTTTAGAAAGAGACTGGAGTCCAAAATGCATTAGAGAAGGATAATGTGGTTAAAGTATGCATGTGTGTGTGTTGTGTAGAGCGATGACACAGACACAACAGCAGCCAATGAGGATGAAGGATTGCGCCAGCAACCCAATAACATCAGGGCAACAGTACCTAAAGCCAAGAGAGAACTCTCACTCTCTGACAAGGCCAGGTGTGTGTGTGTGTGTGTGTGTGTTTTCCTTTTCGTCAGTACTTCACATTGTCTGCTTCACATTGCTTACATTATAATTACTGTATCAGGGAGAAATTGTATGAGGAGAAGCTGAGGCAGCAACAGCAGGAGCTGAAGCAGCTTCATGAAGAGAGACAAAGACTGATGGAGATCCAGGGCAAAATCCAGGACCTACAGTGGCCATGTCCTGATCTACAGGTACTTCCCCTCCTTGCTTCTTTTACTCTCTTCTTCGCCTCCTCGTTCATGCTGTCTCTTCCTCTGTGCAGTCATCGGTGTCGAGCACAGTGAGCGGCGTGATGAAACTCCCCGCCGCAGCTTCATCACCTACCATTCCACCGTCTGCGTCGGCAAAGAGTAATACTGCTGTGCTCAAACATACCACCGAGCCTGCTCCCGTCACCATCACCGACAACGAGGTGTCTTTTTGTCTCTGTCCTCCTCACAGCAGTAGAATATAGAGTCAGTGTTATAACGTCATCTAGTCAGTGTCTGTGTGTGTTTACTCATAATTATTTATATTGTATGTATATATTCAGTATAAATCATTTAAAGGTAAGGATTTAGAGAATTTGTGCACTGTCATGCAGTGAACGGCCATTGAAGTGATGTCACTTACTATACTCAGTTCTGATGGTGTATGTCTCTCAGTTGTGGTCAGAGATGCACAGACACCAGGTCCTGCGTGAAGAACTTAGGCAGAGACGGAAACATCTGGAAGGTCTGATGGCTGAGCAGCAGAGGAGGAGTGACGCACATCCTACTCACAGCTTTACCCAGAATGACCGGTACACACACACGGCCCCATTTAGAGAAAAACAAACTGTATAAAAACTATCTCAGTGTAATACGATTTAAATTATATTAAATATTGATATTGATATGTGATTTGTGGATGCTTGTCAGGACCATGGCGACATGGGGCAGCACTACGCAATGCCAGCTGGGTGGTGATGATGATGACGATGATTATCCATCTGAGTTAGGGGTGCAAGACGACGATGAGGAAGAAGGAGCAGAGTCGAGTTCCACTGATGAGCCACATTCATACTCTAACAGGAAACCCTGCAGCAGCACCAAGAACAGCGACAAGTGTGTATTTTGTTTGTTTGTTTGTTTGTTTATTTGTTTATTTTTTGTGCTCACACACTTTATATTTAGTACTGTGCTGTTTGTGTGCTTCATCTTACACTTTTTCGTCACTGATAGTGTGAAGGGTTCATCTGCACGCTGCACCAGATCTCGGCCTCATCCCAATCCCAGAGGGGTGAAGAGGCAAGAAAACCTGCGCTGGGTCGCTGACCTGTCAGCCTCTGAGAGCACCACACACACACACACTCACACACAGACTCACACACACTGGCAGGAGCAAACCGCACAGCTGCAAAGACAGCTGGATTTCAGTGCAGCCATGTGTCAGATGCTGCTTCAGGACCAGCAGGTATGTGTTTATATACACAAGCACGCACGCACACACACACACACACACACACACACACACAGACCTATTAGTGTTCAGCTGGAAAGATTTTCTTGTTTAGTGTTTATTTTCCTCCCTTTAATATATTCTATTTCATATTCTTTTTGTGTGTGTGTGTGTGTACAGACTCTTTCGTGCATGCTGCAGTCAATGTTAACTGCACCACATAACATACTACCAAATAACCTGAGCTCACCGCAGGTGCCTCTCATCATGCACCAACTCAACCAGTGTTACACACAACTTGCCTGGCAACAGAACAACATTATCAGGTATACACACACACACACACATATTCACACAAAGGTCACACCTCCTTTATTTATTTTTACAGACACAAGGCCACACCTCCTTTAATGTGCCTGATGGTTGACTATTTTGTGGTTGCAGGTTGAAGCAAACGCTTAATGAGCTCTTTCATCAGCACCAGCAGGTGTCATCAGGTCAACAGAAGCATCAAAACCCAGCACCAGATTCCCTCTCTCCTTCTCCATTTCTGCCCTTCCTTCCCATCAACACACTTGGAATGAACAACTTTTCCCCTCTCACCATGGGTCAGTGACAGACACACACACACTTGATTGGTTACGTTGGGTTCATAGCAGGGGCTACAGGTTTTTTTTTTTTAGTTGATGACTGTTTTCAGTTTGTAATTAAGATGTTTTTTGTTTTGTTTTTCAAGGTTTTAATTTCCCCCCCATGTTCCCATCAGTGGGTTCGGAGATTCAGCAAGCATCAGGAGCTCAGCCCAGCCTGGATCAGCAGCCTGACCCCAACATGTCCATTAAAACAGAGTACATGAGCTTCCCGCCTCCACTGCAGAGGACTCCACTCAACAACACTCATACTCGGTACTCGGAGTGCTTTAACAGCACTTTATTTATTTACACAGATTTGATCTGTCTACATTCTTCCTTCTCTCTCCATCACTCTTCTCTTTCAGATCTCAGGATAAGTCTAAAGACTCCGGCTGGATGAACTCCTCCCTGAACAGGTTGTGTGACCAGCGAGGTGTTGACCAGCGGCACCTGAACTCCCATGATTCCCTGAGCAGCATGGCTGATCCAGTCGATCCGTCCACCGTGACCAAGAGCTTCAGAGCCGGGCGCAAAGCCTCAGCTCAAGCCAGCCTTGCCGCCAGAGACAAAACGCCAAAGAACCGCCGTAGGAAGGGCAAGAACCATAACACGGGTAAAGGGGCAAATTAAGCACTCCAATAGTGTTTCTCTGTTGCTTTAGTGAGTTTGAAGGTTGTCTCTCCTCCTAGCAGGTTTGGACAGTGACAGTGTTTCAAGCGCCCCAGAACTCGATCATGAGCAGGAAAAGGGGAGAGAGAGAGACAGAGAACGCTCATCTCAGCTTAGACCCCGAGATCCGAACCAGAGCCTCCTGGACAAACTAACCCAAGAGAAATTGGACAGCAAGACCAAAAACCACAATGACCTCTCCTCAGGTGCGTCTGTGCACTACTCCTATTCTTGTACAGATGTTTTAGTTGTAGTACAGGCCCCGCGGGAGTGAAAGGCACAGGGGTCAAAGATATAAATCACGCTGTTCACAGAAATCACTGTCATTTTGTTACTCATCCAGTTTTCATTTTATTTTTACCTTGTTTCATTGTGTGTGTATGTGCGCGCACACTTCATGTTTGGTTTTTAATTTGTCTCACAGCAGCATATGCATGGAGAACCCCCTTCCTCTCTAACAAAATCGCATGCACCGAAGCTCCAGGTAAAACACTAAACCCCACTCTCTGCTTGTTATTAACACCATACGGTACACGGCATTTGCATTACACTATTTCACCACACACCGCACTTTACATATTAATTCTGTATTAGAGTGCGGGGTGTTTTAGTGTTGTGCAAACAGTGTAAGGCCACACTAAGACTGACGGACGCTTTCTTCACTCAGACTGTTTCACTCACACTGACACCCAGAGTTCACGCCTCCTTCACTGAGACTGACAGACACCATGCCTCCTTCACTGAGATAGACAAGGAGAGGCCATACCTCCTTCGCTGTGTCTGAAAGACACTGAAGTCACGCCTCATTCACTAAGTTAGATACTCAGAGGCCGCTTCACTGAGAGACAGACACAGAGTCCACACCTCCTTCATGCCTTAATTTCCCTAATAATCGAAATCTATTTTATTTCCTTCTTCACAGGCAATATTAGATATTTGTGTGTGTTTGTGTGTATAGATGGCAGTAGTGAATTCTCTCTGTTCGAGGCTCTGAGAGAGACAATCTACTCGGAGGTGGCGTCTCTGATCTCACAGAACGAATCTCGTCCTCACTTCCTCATTGAGCTCTTCCACGAGCTGCAGCTTCTCAACACTGACTATCTGCGCCAGAGGGCGCTGTACTCGCTCCAGGTCAGACCAAGCATCCATGCATATGCAGGTGTCGGTGTTTGTGTGTGGAACATTCCGAACATTGTGTGACATCACAACATCCTACAATCTTTAGGATATTGTGACCAGGCACCTGACTGAGAAGAGCGTCGCCGAGGAGCCAGGGTCCTCGCTAGGACCCGGGTCACAGTCTGAACTCACTCCCAGTGAGAGTCTCGCTTCTACTGACAATGTGAGACACACACACACAAACACGTATAAGATATGTCCTCAGTAGGTGTTTTTCTCAGATTAGTTTTGGATTATTAAGATGGTGTAGTAAGTTGCTTGAGTTCAAGTGTGTGTGTGTGTGTGATGTAAATCAGGACATATCTGAGAAGGACGTGAGGGTGAAAGTCAGCTCTAGAAGGAAGAGGGCTGTGGCGGGAGACTCTGTAGACAGTGAGAGTCTGTTGTCTATGTCCTCACACCTGGAGCCGTTTGCCAGTGATGACCTGGGTATGCATGCGCACGCGCGCACACACACACACACACACACACACACCTGCCCTGTTTGCGTAATTCACACAATGTGAACATAGAACATTTATTCCTAAAACAAGAGGAACTGTTAGAGGAGGTGAAGCTGAATCTTTTTTGTGTGTGTGAGAGAGAGAGATGGATGATGGTTTGGGTTTTGTGCTGCTTTTCTTTACCCCTCACCTCATTGTGTCACTTGGATTTCCTGGGTTGTAAGCTGCAGAGCTTTATTTGTGTTTTCTAAATAAACTGCTTTTTTCCCCTCTTCTTTCATTTCCCATCCTCCTCTTCTTCTTTTTCTTTTTTCTTTCACTCTTTTCTTTCATGCTTTTTCTTTTTCCACCAATTCCTTCTCATCCGTCTTCCAATTCGCACTTGGATTTCTCTCCTTTTTTTCTTCCTTCTTTCTACTACATTTACTCCTGTATTCTCTCTCTTTCTCTGTCTGCCTGTCTGTCCCTGTATGTAGGCAACACAGTGATTCATTTAGACAAAGCTCTGGTTCGAATGCGGGAGTTTGAGCGAATGAAGCTAAAAGCAGGGTTTCCTCCTCCTCCTCCTCCTCCTCCTCTTCCTCCTACTGTTGCTGTTAGTGCTGCTGCCTCTACAGCGCCCCCTGTCGCTAATCCTGAGCTCTGCACTGTTGCTGCTGCTGCTTCTACTGGTGGTGATCCAGCGCTTAACCAAGGTACTGCAGGCTTTGAACACTTCTCACTATACCTCTCTCTCACTCACACACACACATCACACAGGACATAAATTTTTTATTTCAAGGATTGTGTGTTTATTGCATGTGTGTAGGTCAGGGGGTACGTTGTCCTCAGATCGACACACAGCAGTTGGACAGACAGATCAAAGCCATCATGACGGAGGTCATTCCTTTCCTGAAGGTGACAGCACTTCCTGTAGAGAATTAAATCTCACACAGTCAGGTTTAGTGAGTTACTTAGAGAGTATGGACACCAAGTGAAGTAATGTAAATGCTAAAAGTGTGTGTGTGTGTGTGTATGATAGGAGCACATGGCTGAGGTGTGTTCTCTACAGCTCCTGGCGTCGGTGAAACGCATGGTTCTGACGCTGACTCAGCAAAACGATGACAGCCGAGAGTTTATGCGGTTTTTTCACAAACAACTCGGGGGTATCCTACAGGTACACACACATATAAAATAAACAGTGATTGAGAGTAGTAACACAAACTTCTGTTAACACAAACACCCTGTGTGTGTATTCAGGAGTCCCTGAGTAGGTTTGCAGGTCGCACACTGCAGGATTGTGGAGAGGATCTGCTGGTGGAGATCTCAGAAATCCTTTTTAATGAACTCGCCTTCTTCAGACTCATGCAGGACCTCGACCAGAACACACACCGCTCCAAGAAACGCACACAAACCACACCCACTAAACACACACCCTCCACCGAGGTACAGTTTTGTGTGTGTGTTGGCATGCAGTAAATGTGGAGTTATGTTAATTAGTGCTAACAATGTTGCTAATCCTTGTGTGCGTGTTTGTGTGTTGTTTCATCAGGGGAAGAAGTGCGATGGAGAAAAGACCTTCTCACCTTCATATTTTGATGAAGATAAAGTGAGTCTGTGCTAAATGTAAATCCCTCATTCTGATTGGTTAATAGCATTCAGTTGGCTCACTGTGTGTGTTAGGATCGGGATGAGACAGAGCAGGGACGGACAAGTCTGTGCCTCGAGGGAGTGACAGATCAAAGAGATGAGAAACCAAACAGGGATGCCTCAGAGACGGAGGAGGAGGAGGAGGATGAAGAGGAAGGAGAAGGACTGCCACTGTCTATAAGTGTGTGGTGTTTAACACACAAGAAATGATGAATGTTAATCAGACATTTGATCCATAGACTTGTTGGAATTAAGTGTGTGTGTGTGTGTGTGTGTGTGTGTGTGTGTGTGTTAAGTCTTGTCAAAAGCAGAGACTCAGGCATTGAATAATTATTGTAGCGGTGACGATCAAAATGAGGTAGAGGAGGTTGAGGAGTTTGAGGACGGATCTGTGGAGGTGCAGACATCCCTGCAGGCTTCGGACTACACCACAGAACACCCCCAGGTGTGTGTATGAGAGAGAGATTCATAAATGCAGCATATTCAGTAATTTATGTGTACAAATTAAATAGACTTTATTTATAATGCTGACTTCCTTCGTATTTCTTTGATGCGCCATTGCTTTTCTGCTTGGGCTAGATAATGCTTGTGATTTGTGGCGCTGTAGTGTGTTCTCTGGTGGACAAACTATGCAACAATACCACTCATTGCTCATATGTTGAAAGGATTTGTTTCCTACCGCTGAAATCTCAGTCAGTGTTTTTGACTCAAATAAAATAAATTCTCATGCTTTCTGTGTGACGTTTTGTTTAAAACAATGTAATATAGCAGTGCTGCATTTTAACTTCAAATTATGAAGTATTATGTGGGGGTGAAAGCTGTTAGTTTTAACAACTTGTGCTCTTCCTCCATCTCTAAGGACCAAGGTTAAAAAACTGCTTGGCCCCTTAGTTGCTGCTTATAGCTCTATTTATTATTATTGGCTCCAGGTGTCACATCTGGCTCTAGTGATTAGTGATAACGCTGTGTGGTGTTACTGTTGTCATGGTGATTGTTCACGTCATTAAACTCCCGATGTGCAGTTTTTATGATACTGTTGGTTCCTGTTTGGGCTGGGTTGTGTTTATGAATGTTATAAAATTGTAATGTTTGTGTTCCAGTGTAATGAAGTTTTACTAAACGGAGCTGCGCAGGACACCAAGATAGACAGCACAGAAAGTATTGAAGGTGTGTGTGCTATATTATATCGATTAGTACTGTTATAGTGTAATGTGTTGTAATGGTGTACTCTACGTGTGCAGTGAAGAGCTCGAAGTCAGAGTCTATAGAGGTGATGGAGGATGAGCGAGATGCTGTAACTGCGCACACACATGCTGACACACACTGCAAGGACGAGTCTGATGATCCTCTCGCACCGTCCTCACAGGAGATCCCTCATGACTCCACCAGGCCCAGCCCTCAGACTGACTCACCTGTTCTTGTTAATGCAGATGTACACACACACACACACACACACTTTACTTTACATGTACAGTTTTTAGCTTTTTAGCTATTTAATGTACAGTAGGAGTGAAGGCTGATGTGTGTGTGTGTGTGTGTGTGTGTGTGTGTGTGGGTGTCATGTAAAACACAGGAGGTTGGATCTGGAAACACCAGTCAGAAGTCTGATGAGGAAGATTTTGTCAAGGTTGAAGACCTTCCAATGCAGCTCTCTGTGATGTGTGAGGTGTGTTTCTGTCTGTATATCTGTCTTTGTGTCTGTCTTTGTGTGTGTGTTGGAGATGTCTAAATAGGCATAATGATGATAGTCATTAAACGTGTGTGTGTGTGTGTGTGTGATAAGGAGGAGTTGTGTAAGCAGATTTTAGAGGAGCAGAGGAGTAATAATCTGACGCGTGAACTCCTGAGTGCGCACACAGAGGGGCTGAATGGACTTCTGGGCAACGCACATGCTCTCAAAGAACCTGGTAACTCTACATGCTCTATCTCACACACACACACACACCCCCCCCCACAACACCTTTACACACCTCTACACACCTGTATTCCACACCATTCTCTGATAGTGGGTGTGTGTTCTTTCTGCAGATAGCGTGGGAGCACAGAGTGCATGAAGTCGGTGGATTTGAATCTCCGTGTCCTGACACTACGGCATCATCAATATTTATCTTTCACCTGCTTTATTTTGTACTGGTGGGATCTTAAGCTAATCAGTAGTTTCATCAGTCAGTGTAACCTACACACCAATGTGTGTTCAGTCTGATCCTTTCTGATGGTTTTCAGTGCTTTTAATTTATCTGAAGTTTATCTTTAACGGTTCATAAAAGCAGAAACTGTTTAGTGTTGAATTCTCGTTTGCGTTTTAAAGCAGAGTCTCTCACTGGAACATGGTGTTTTAGCCTGTAGGGTTTGATTATTTTGGCCGCTCTTGCTTTTTGTGACTTCCTCCTTCTGCTCGACCTTCTCTTCCTCTTCTTTATGCACTTTGTCCCGTAGAAACAGATTGGCCTTTTAAGTATCTCAGAAATGATGTATTTGACATCATGAGGTAATTTCTTTAATTAAAGATTCCCTGAAAACCTTTTTGAGAGGAATCGTGAGCACAGGTCTCCGCCTTTCTCTCCTTCCTCCTCCAGGGGGCAGTATTTCAGCTTTAATCCATTATTTAAATGCTGCAAATGCAAAGTACCCCCTCCCCACCCAAAAAAGAAACAGAAAAGTCTTTGTCTTTCTCCTATTTTAACAACAACCCCCCCCAAAAAAAAAAAAATGCTTGGTCCTCTAAATATGTTCTCATCGGGTTTGAATGTTACTGAACATTTTATGGTTACCAATAAAACATTAAATTTTTACTTTGTCCCTCAAAAATGCCTTCAGTCCTGTTCTTCTCTTTATTTTATTTTACTTTATTTTATATATGTGTGTATTTTTATTATTTATTTATTTATTCATTTATTATAACAGATATATAAATCATTCTAAATAAGAAGGATAAAGTTGGATTTCTCTTAGAATTCTGGGTTTCTTTAAAGGTAAATAAAATCTGTTAGAGCAGTGTTTTTCAACCTTTTTTGAGCCACGGCACATTTTTTACATTGAACAAATCTTACGGCACACCACAAACCAAAAATGTTACAAAACGGCACTCTGTAGCTTAATACAGTTTGTGTAATCACAATATAGATT
>JAQMYF010000011.1:2872182-2903523 GCA_030014195.1 Neosilurus mollespiculum | reverse complement strand
GTTCTTTTACATGCCTTTCACCATAGACAGTGAGAGACATGGCCAGCATTTGATAACCCAGTTAGCTGCACTGGGGGAAAGGTAATCAGAGCACTCAAAAACTTGTAAACAAACCTGCCTTGTTACTATGCAATGGCCAGTGACCCAGTTGTGACCCACAAACGAGCACGCTGATTGGCACGGCAGTAAGTGCACTGCATTGTGTGTAATAAACAGTATTGGCCACATCCAGTTTACTCAAGTTGGTCATCGAATCCACCATCAAAAAGTGTGATATTTTGCATCATTTACCACTAAATTTTGGGTCTACTACTAGTGAAACAATTGTCATGCATGCAGAGATTTATTCAATGTCTGATCGGGACAATGGCTCTGTCGAAACACTGTCAAGTTGCTGGAGCATTGATCTTGCTGGATGACTCGGATCTGTGCAACTAGCATTCAGCAGGATGGTCAACAGGAATGGAGTGATTTTGTGAACAATTACTTTAGTTCCAATGACCCTGTGCCTTCCTCAGATTTGGAAAATGATGACAGTGATGATGAAAGTTTGTTTGAGGAAAGTGAGCCTGTCCGTAGTACCATTACTTCATGTACTATTTTCCCTGTGAGCTGGCACAGATTATTGAAATTTAATAAATTAAATTTAAATTTGAATTCTGACATCTCCTTTCCTTCCTTTTCACTTGCAATTATGGGAAATGATGTAATCAAATGACCTGCTAAGTTTTATATTAATAGAAGGAAGATAACCTATTGATTGTTAAGGACATTTGAAGGATACTTTATCAGAACAGTCACAAAACTTTAAATGCATTTTTCTTTATTTTTCTTCAGAATGACTGATATAATCCAACAAAATTCAAATGCTCATAAACTCATCGGTTTTCAGGATATTTTAACAAAATTGGTACCATTGTAAAGTTTACAGACTGACACTAAAAATCTCATCCTTTCAACCCTGTCACTAACTCATTTTTCGCTTTTAGATCATTCAGACCCATTTTGCCAGATCAGGTCAAATATGCTACCAACCATTCATCATTTATACTATTGCTAGTAACCTCTAAAATAAACACTTACTGTTTCACAATACCAGGGTACATAATTCCTTCCCCTTCCTCCTCGCTGTACCGAGGGAGTGGAGGCCGAATTGGGATTAGAAGATCAGGGTCAGGTGACAGAATCACAGGTGGCTGGACAATATGACCAGTTCGACGAGAACGAACCAGTGCTCGAGGAGAGAGCTTGAGTGGAGTTACTGTGACTGTGAAAAAATTGGTAGATGAGTTTAGACAGTCTGGACTATTTCTTCTAATTTACATGCAAGCAAGGCAAAATCTGTTGGGATTTTACACCTGAGCCTACTGGTAATCTTAGTTTCTGTAATGTGAAGTGACTAGGAGTTCAATCCTCCTGGATTAGATGCTAGCCCATTGCAGGTTACCTTACCAGTAAGTACTGGTACCCATTTATACTCCTGGGTGGACAGAAGCACACTTGTGGTTTAGATCCTAGCCAGTTGCACACTTGTAGAATTTGGCAGATGCCTTTTTCCAGCAATTAAAAGTTTAAAATTAAGACCCTTGCTCAAGGACCCAACAAAGGCAACTTGATGATGCTCGTATTTGAACTCGCAGCCATCTGATCCTTACTCCACTGTCAGCCATACTCACCAGGAATTTTCTGGGGCATCATGGAAGGCATGCCTTCCTCCATGTCATCAATGCCTACAGGCATTTGGTAGGAGGACATCATGGATCTTGGCAAGACCATCCAATTGGGGTCAGGGTACAAGGTGGATGTGAGGCTGGGCAGTCCAGCATTGTTCATGATGGCAAATCCACACAACAACTCTATCTGCTGCCATCTGTGCAGGCGTTCTTGCAAACAGGCTGTCACCTCCGCTAGGGCATTTCTGTTACCAGAAATATCAACAAACTCCTTATTGATCATTATTAATATTATTGTGGGCCATACAGTGTAGTGGTTAGCATGTCTACCTCACAGAAAGAAGTTCCTGGGTTCAAGACTCAGGCTTGTGTGATTCTGTGTGAAGTTTGCATGTTCTCTGCCTAGTTCTGCGGGTTACCTCTGGGTACTTCGGTTTCCTCCCACAGTCCAAAGACATGGAAGGCTATTTCAATGTTTCAAATTGCCCCTATATGAGTGTGAATGGTTGTGTATGTGTTGCCCTGCAATGATCTAATGAGCTGTTCTGGGTGTACCTGCCTTTGCAGAATGTCGGATGAGATATAGAGGATTAAGCGGTTTGGCAAATGAATGAGTGAGAGTGAGTAATATTATTGTATTCCCTAATCCCTACAATTTGTTCGGTAATTCACTCAAAATCCTCTTTAATATTATTGTACATTAGAATTGTTTGTACACAATAAGGGTTTCCAATTGGCAGCACAATTAATTTTCGCTTTATCCTTTATAAGGGTACAAGGAGGTTGTACCCTATCCCAGCCAACTCAGGGCAAAGACAAAAGTACACCCTGTACAGCTTGCCAGACTGTCACAGGGCCAACACAGACACACAACCATTCACATTCACTTCTAGGCTCTGTTGAGAATATACAAATATTCGAGCGTGATCGTCTTTTACTGTGGGAGGAAATGGGAGTATCCAGAGGAAACCCACATAAGCACGAGGAGAACATGCAAACTTTACAATGAAAATGCCTTGCTAGGCATGAGGCTCCAACCCAGAAGCTTCTCGCTGCAAGGGGGAAGTGCTAACCATTATGCCACTGTGCCGCCTGCCAACACAATTTACATTCATTTATTTATTAATTTTCTGAACCGCTTAATCCTACTAGGGTCCTGGAAAGGCTGGAGCCTATCTCAGTCAACTCTGAGTGAAGGCAGGGTACACCAATGCAGGACCAACACACACACAATAGTTCACACTCAAATCTAGGTGCAATTTGGAACAGCCTATTAAGCTAATACCTAATTTGCATGTCATTAGACATGGAGAAAAGCAGAGTACCTGAGCTGCAAACCCCTTACAGAAACGCCCTTGCCAAGCCTAGGATTTGAACCCAGGAGCTTCTTGCTGTGTCAACAGAATTTCCCAATTTTATTCCCGATGTAAACACACAGAATTTCACTTTCATATACTCTTACTTGGCCTGTAAAATTTTGTGGTCCACTTGATCTAAAGAGGAACTGTGTGCCACATGGAGGGTACCAAGAATAGAACTTCTCTTCTTCTTAATTCTTTCTGCCTGGAGAAACAACCAAACAAGAGCACAACCACAAATACATACATATACAGGGTATAAGGTATAAGGAGTTAGCATAAAAGTGTAAACATTCATATAAGGTCTACCAAACTAGGCACCACAGGTTTAGATAGTGTTGGTACCTCTTCTTTGGCAGTGGACAGCTGTTGTTCAGCACTCTGCTTTTTGACATTGTAATACTGCATCTCCACTTCATGGGTGAGTTGCAGCCACAGCTGGAGAGATTCTGGTACAGACCAGTTAACATGCATGTCCTGCTCCGCCTTCTTCAGTGCCCCTCGAATCTAAACTCACACATTATATACTTTTCAGGGCAGTTTTAAAACCTTTGGGGACCCTAAGTTACATCATACAAGCACCCCACCACCCAAATCATACCCCACCACACATCATACTCACTTTCACTCACATATTTGCCAAACTATTTAATCATATTAGGGTCGCAGGAAGGCTAGAACCTATCTCAGCAGACACTGGGCAGAGGCTGGGTACACCCCGAACAGTTCTCCACACCATCATAGGGCCAAAAACACACAACCATTCACATCTACATCTAGGGCAATTTGGAACAGCTAAATGTGAACGTCTTTGGAACCATCTCAATCCATACCACCCATATCCTACCCAACCACCCCAAAACATACCCTACCATCCTAATCTACCCCAATCCCAATCATACCCCACAACCCCAATCATACCCCACCACCCCAGTCATACCTCTCAAATTGCACAAGAGGGCCTCTGGGTAAATTTAAAATAGGGTAACAACTACAGGCTTGTTGCATTACAGATTATTGCATTATTTTATTACATGCTTTAGTTTTTGCCCCTGGGAATGCCGGGGGCCCTAAATGGCCACCTACAGTACAAATATCTACAATTGGTTCAAATCTCCTTCCATGCTAGTGTACTCTTTCTCATTCTTAATGTAAATCATACCAACACAAACACTCACCTGTTCAAGTTCTTCCTCAGCATATCTCAGACGGCTTAATTCACTGACGGCACCCTTGCGAAGCTCATAGAGCCGATTGGCCTCTTCTTGTGCTCCCTGGATCTCATCCCTCATCTTCTCCTCTAAAAACTGCTTCTCCACTGCCACCGTTCGCTTCTCCTCCTGGGCCCGCTCCAGTCTGGACATATTGTCGTTATTAACCATTATGTTCTCATATTCAGATCATGTTTAGCTAGTATGCACTATTTGGTAGGGACTTAGTTGCACTAGCAAAGATGATGACTCACTGCTCCTGCAGGTCTCTGAGACTCTTCTCAGCTCTTTGCAGGCTCTCCAGATCCTTCATCATTTTGGAAATGTGCTCCTTTGATGCTTTGTTCTGCACCTGAGCAAACCAGCAGCCACCCAAACCCATCACTACTGACACAATGAGCAGCAAGTCCTTCATCCAATTGTGTGGTGGCCCTAGAGAAAGGCAGGAATACAACATTGCATAAGTTCAGCCTGTTGGATTTTCTCATAGCTCACTTATTTCTAGTGTTGTCTTACTCCATCATATCAGATTTGACCTCCGAAATACTTACTAACTAGTCAAGGACAAGGATCAAAATTCTAAGGTGGCATTCATAAGGTGTGGCAGATGGAGTGTGTCACTTGCTAAAGTTAACAGTTTCTTGTTGCACTTAAATATGATCAGAGCTATATTTAATAATGACATAAACCTAGCTAAGGGTGTTAATGGCCAAACCTGCAATTCAGACCTCGACATGTTTAATGAATAATGATATGATATACTATGGTACCAATGACCAACCATGTCCCATAGCTCCAATTCCATACTACTCTATCACCCAGAAAATGCAGTGTTTCAGACAGAAGTGTTTAGATTAATAGAATTCTGTGCCAGAGTGAAATCAAAAGCCTTTATGTGGTTCATCTTGGTGTTTGTATGAACTTGAGGTTGATATTGATGTTTCCATGGGATTGACTTGTTCTTACAATTTTCATGATGTTGATCTTTATGTTTCCATAAGGTGATTTTTGATGTTTCTATGAGATTGAGTTTGTCGCTCCTATGACAGTCAGACTCTTTTCTAGCTTCTCTGTGGTCACTCTTGGTGTTTCTACAAGATTAATTGATCGTGTTATTTGTTTGAGGTTGATCTTGATGTTTCCTTGAAACATCAAGTTGAGGTTAAGTTGATCATGGGATTTTAATAAGGTTGATCTTTTTTGCATTTATTTTAATGTAGTTATGAGTTTGATCTAGGTGTAACCATGAGGTTCAGGTTGATCTTGTTGGATCTATGAGGTTGATCTTGGTTTATTTATGAGGTTGAGGTTGATTTAGGTATATCAATTTGACTAAGGTTTATCTAGTTCTCTATGAGTCTCCTCCTCTCTAACATCAGGTCCATAATAAATAAAATCGAAGATCTGAGGCTACAGATTTAAGCCAACAAATGTTGCCTTGACTGCTGCATTGTGGTAATCACAGAGACTTGGCTGCATCCATCCATACCGGATTAGGCTATGGAGTTAGCAGGGCACACGGTCCACCGCCAGTGAGCGGAGAGCTCTGCCTTTAATACAATACTCCCAGACAGAATTACTGGACATTGATCTTCCTCCTACCACCTGCTGCTGGATCAGAGATTTTCTCTCTGACCATTTACAGAGAGTCAGAATGGGTCACCATCTCTTCACAGCCCTCAGCCTCAACACTGGTTAACCACAAGGGTGCGTACTGAGTCGTCTACTGTACATACTGTACAGTGTCAGCACCCACCCAGATAATTCTGTCATTAATGCAGACAACACCACCATGGTGGGTCTCATCTTCATCAGGGCAGCCGTAGCCTAATGGTTAGAGAAGTGGCTTTGGGACCGAAAGGTAAAATGGGTGGCAGTCGGGGAGTAAGTTGCACCTTCCTTTCCTCCACCTTCATGGCTAAAGTGCCCTTGAGCAAGGCACATAACCCCCAACTGCTCTCCGGCACCCCCAAAGTGTGTGGCATCCCACTGCTCTGACTGTGTATGTGCTCACTGTTTGCGTGTGTGTGTGTGCTCACTTTGGATGGGTTAAATGCAGAGGCAATAATTTCCCTTGCAGGATTAGTACACTATATCAGAATTTTTACAAAAAATCTCTGGAGGCAAAGAGACAGTATGCAGGGATGAGATCCAGAGGCTAGTGGGGTGGTGTGCAGACAACATGGTCCTTAACACCGAAAAGACCAAAGTACTGATTATTGTTTTCAGGGGGAGGAAGTCCAACCTACAGCCCATCTGCATTAACAGGGAGTGTGTGGAGAGGGTGCCCAGCTTCAAATCTCTGGACGTGCACATGAATGCAGACCTCCAGTGGAACACAAACACCTCAGAGGTTGTGAAGAAGCCCAACAGAATCTCCACTTTCTGAGGAGAGCAATTTGAGGAGGGTTGACCTGAGGAAGGAGCTGCTGACCATCTTCTACTGCTGTTCCATTGAGAGTGTGCTGACTTACTGCATCTCTGTGTGGTTCGTGAGCTGCAACATGGCATACAAAAAGGTACTGCAAAGGGTCATTAACACTGCAGCACACTGCTAAAGCAACACTCGAGTGGTTTAAGGGGAAACATTTAAATGTGTTGGAATGGCCTAGTCAAAGCCCAGACCTCAATCCAATTGAGAATCTCTGGTCAGACTTGAAGATTGCTGCTCACAAGCAGAAACCATCCAGCATGAAGGAGCTGGAGCAGTTTTCCCTTGAGGAATGGGCAAAAATCCCAGTGGCAAGCTCATAGAGACTTATCCAAAGTGACCTGCAGCTGTAATTGCTACAAAAGGTGGCTCTACAAAGTACTGATTTTAGGGGATGAATAGTTATACACTCTGAAGTTTTCTGTTATTTTGTCCTATTTGTTGTTTGCTTAACAATAAAAAAAAAAATCACAACATCTTCAAAGTTCTAGGCATGTTCTGTAAACGAAATGATGCAAACCTTCAAACAATCCATTTTAATTTCAGGTTGTGAGGCAACAAAACATGAAAAATTCCAAGGGGTGAATACTTCTGCAAGGCACTGTATTTATGAGGTTGTTTCTAGGTGTTTCTATGAGGTTGAGGATGATCTAGGTGTTTCGATAAGGTTGACCTAGGTGTTTCGATGAGGTAGGGGTTGATCTAGGTGCCTGCACACAACACCTATCCACTGAGCTCTTGACTGATGGTATAGTTAGTCTGTGTCCTGACGAACCAGTATAGGAGTATTTTCACTGATAGTGACTTTAAAGCACTTCTGTGTGCTCTGGATAAGAGCGTCTGCTAAATGCTGTAAATGTAAATGTCAATCTAGGTGTATTCATGAGGCTGATCTATGTTTATTTGCTTTTTATTGCATTGACAGTAGTGTATCTATAAGGTAGAGATTGTTCTGGGGGTTTCTGTAAGTTTGATCTTAATGTTTCTTTGAAATGTAGATCATTTTGACTGTTCTAATGAGGTTTCTCTTGGTGTTTTTATAAGCTTGAGATTGACCTTGGTGGTTATATACGGTTGAGCTGATCTTGGTGTTACTGCAAGATTTATTTTCATGTTTCTATAAGGTTGGGCTTGTTGGTTCTCTGAAAGTAAAGATGCTCTTTGCTTCTATGTTAATTGAGTATGAGGATGATCATGGTATTTTTGTCAAGTTGGTGTCTCTTTTTTGAATTGACATAAGTGCGTTTCTGAGGTTGAGGTTGCTCTAAATCTTTCTGTAAGTTTACTCTTGGTGTTTCTACAAGGTTGACATTGATTTTGGTGTTTCTAGGAGGTTACACTCATTTTTGGTGCTCTTGTCAGGTTTACTTGGTGTTCTCATGACTTTGAGGTTGCTATTTTTATGGTGTTAGCCAATCTTAGTATTTTTATTGAGGTTGAGGTTGAACTTAGTGTTTTTCAGAGATTGAGGTTGATCTTGGTGAATCTGTGAGTTGAATCTTTGTGTTTCTACTAATGGAATTATCTACAGCTGCAGTAATCACATATTAAAGACATAATACTGTATATTATAATTAACAATCATAGTGCTTTCAACCTTAAATATTTCTCTTTAATTACAAGTATAAAGGTAAAAATAAGTCTTTACGTGTAGGGGGTCCAAACAGCACAACATCTAGTGCCTTGAGCTTCAGCTTGTGTTTGTGCTGCTGGTCCTGGATCTTCAGGTAGGTGCTCATGAATGATGGCTCATTGGATGCAATCCTAGAGAAACCACAACCAAGCCATGTTTCTAAATTAGTGTTGCACTGGAACTCTCTGAAGAACACTCAAGGTACCTCCAATTCTCCCATGAGTGTATGAGTAAAGGATTAAAGCTGATTGGTTGATCTCACCTTGGCAGTGTGTTACCATTGGCGCGTAATTCTTTAAAGCTCTTCTCGTACTGTGGCAACTCCACAAACTCTTGCAGCCAGCGCAAAACATCCTCCTGTGTCCAGTTATGAACTGCAAGAGCAAGAAAAACACATTGTGTTTCCTGTCCACTAACTTAAATATCATGGATTGCTGCAAAAACACACACACACCTTCTGAGGACTTCCAGCCTCTCCAGAGCTCTTCCACGGTGATGTGCTGGTCTTCTCTGTGCAGTTTGCTGTGTTTATTTGTCTGTTGCTGCTGCTGCATGTCCTCAATAATGAACTACAAGCATAACACACACACACACACACACACACAAAGCCAGATTATTTTTAATATTAAAAATGGTTCTCTCAAACATTTTTAGCCCAAGGGCCCCCTTGTGAATAGTATGACTGCACCATGTGTCTGTGTGTGTGTGTGTGTGTGTGTGAGTGTGTACTGTCTTGGTATGTGTTCTGTGCTGTAACTGGAAACTCCATGAGACTCAATCTTAGGCACGTCCTTGATCTGCCCCAGACACCCAATCCGCGTGCATGCGCGCACACACACACACACACACACACACACACACACACACACACGCACTATCCACTGTCACTCTGACCTACAGCTCCACTACCATCTTAACCTGCTCCCTAAATCACAGCCTCCAAATGTTTTTAGTTTTTTTGTTTTTTTATAAATAGAACCATTCTTATAATGTATGAACATGTAATTACCCACAGAACCCTTAAAGAATGTTTTTCTCAAAACTCACAGCACAATGTTTAACACCTGACAGCTTCTAGGTATTCAAAATAAACTAATAATCAATACAAAGCTCAGCATATCTAGAGTAAGAGATTTGGCAGGTCATTTTTAAGCAATTAAACAGGCTGCTTTATCATCTCTCTCTCTCTCACACTCTCTCTCTCTCTCTCACCTCCACACTTTCCTCCACCTCGATCCCTCCATCCTGATCATCATCCATCTCCTGGTGGATGTGCCGCAACGCCTCCAGGCTGTAACGATCTGCCTCTGTCACACACGGAGGACTCACTTGCTGGCACACATCTGGGGTCAGAGGTTACATACAAGGGTCAATATAAGCAGCAAGAATCATTAGCATATTACCATAAGAAACCCTTTATCATGGTCAGAGTGTCAATGGATCCGGAATCTATCGCAGGACTAATGGGTATGGTGGAATATATCACAGGGCTATGCTTCACCACTAAACCAGCTGGTACATTTATTCTCTAATGGCTCTGGTCTAAACCAGGTGAATTCAAGACATACTGCAAATCACCATCCTCTCAGTCCTGCACTCTAAAGTAGCCACAGGCATCTGAAATCACTGCATGCTAATTGAAGATCTCCAATTCATCATGCAAATCATCCTGCAACTGGACCGAATCTGTTCTTTTCACCAAGACTAGCAGTGCTCACCTGTTATCGTTTGAGTTTCCTTCTGTGCAGGTTCAGGAGTTCCAAAACTAAAGCTAAAGTTAAAGCCACAGCTGATCAGCAGCACTGTAACAGGAAGTCCGAGCATCATGATCAATTCTCCAACCAAAAATCAGCAAATCCAAAAATCTGCTCTCAGTTCAATATGAAGACTCCAGGGCTGCAGTTATATCCAGAGTACAGATTTATTATTATTATTATTATTATTATTATTATTATTATTATTATTACATATGAAACAACTTTTTAAACGTTTTTAAGTGTCATTACAATAAATATTTCTGCAGTAGGTGTTATGTAATATTCGGTAAAAATAGAAAGTCTCGAGTGGTTTTCAAGCGCTCATGTCACTTCATATATCACTTTTCTATAATACTGTATGTCGCAATATCCATAACTCAATATTAATATGTATCATAAATACAACTTTTTTGTATGTTTGAATTATTTTCACAAAATTCATTATGCGCGAGCTTAAAGCGAAAAAAAAAACAATAATAAAAATAAATAATAAGAAGAAATAAGGCAAAATAAATAAATAATTGGCCCCGAGAGTAAATATATAACAGTCGGGTTTCTGAATTTCACCTCCGATCATCACACGGGAATAAAGTTATAAATAATCAATAAAATAAAGTCAGTCAGTCAAACATTTCCGTGTAAAAGTCAGTTATTCCTTCGTTCCTCGCGCGTCCGGTGAATCCAGAGTAAAAAGAATTCCTGAGACAGACATGAGCTGGTTTCTAAGTGTGTTTGCCGTAAATCCACGAACGCGCCTCCTCAACTTCTCGTCTCAAATCCAAACGCGTTCTGGTCACCGGGGACGCGCTCTGGTCATGCCGTGTGCGCTCTGGCGCGTTCTGGTCACCGGGGACGCGCTCTGACCATCTCGTGTGCGCTCTGGCGCTCTCTGGCGCGTTCTGGTCACCGGGGACGCGCTCTGGCCATCTCGTGTGCGCTCTGGCGCTCTCTGGCGCGTTCTGGTCACCGGGGACGCGCTCTGGCCATCTCGTGTGCGCTCTGGCGCTCTCTGGCGCGTTCTGGTCACCGGGGACGCGCTCTGACCATCTCGTGTGCGGTCTGGCGCTCTCTGGCGCGTTCTCGTCACCGCGGACGCGCTCTGATTAGTTCAGGGTGTTGGAACCAATAGATTTGATTCCACAAGTCGATTCCCTACAAAGATTATGTACGAACAGGGATACAAAGTGCTCCATTCATTATTTTTTTCAAAACTATTTCACAGTACGGTGTTTGCTTGTTTGTTGTTGTTTTTAACGGAGATTGTACTACAGCAGTATCACCTCTCGTTGGCTCACAGACCACTTCATGGTTGTGTTTGTGTGTATGATCAACGAAACATTAAGAACCAAACAATGCCCTGCCAGTGTACCACATGATCCATACACTGTGACATCACATACTTACAGACCCTCACACTCAGTGATGTCAAAGAGGGGCACTATCACCCTGGGACATCCCCATACACAGCTTTACATAATGGCTAAAGTACTGAGCACATAAACACAAATATTACACCATACGTTCCTTAAAGGTTCTCTGGCTTGAACATTTCTAAACTTTTGAACACTTCCTTCTCAGAAAAGCTTCCACATAGAACCCTCTAAGGCAGGGGTGTCATACTTATTTTCACTGAGGGACACATACCTAAATTTTGAGGTCATTGAGGGCCGAATAATCACTCAATATTTATTGAAAAGGGGCAACCATGAAATCTGCATAGCCATATTAGTTGTTTATGCATTTGCCCTCTTTTCCTTTATTAGCTTTCCTTTTCTGACAATGCTTGACTTTGAAGTTAGCTTGCAATCTTTCCTCAGTCATGAATGGCGAGCTGTTTACTTGAAAATAGGTTGGCTCCACCTAGAGGACGGATGATGAATTACATTTCATGGTGATGGTTGATGCAAATTATGTATGATAATCATATACTTTAAAAGCTCTCATGGGCCACATAAAATGAGTTAAAGGGCCGGATTTGGCCTTGAGTTTGACACCTGTGCTTTAAGGAATCTAAATACCTACAACTTTCAAACAAACCCTCAAAAATTTTAATAAACACTTTTCTATAAATGTGTGTACTCAAAATGGGTCTTTCTGTTGTACCTCTGGGGGAGAAGGTAAAGGTTTGAACATAGTATTTCTTTATCAGAGGTCCTGATTAGAACCCTTAAGGATTTAGAAAACAACACATTGTATTAAAACACACAGAACCCTTAGGCAGAGGTATTTGTTAAGAGCCAGCAGCTGGGGGGAGTTCAGTAAGTCATGGCTGCAAAAGGGCATCAGGATTTCAATACACACTGAGATCGAAACTTGAGGATTTTGTGTGAAAACCTGCTGCTGTACCAGGAAAAGCCATATGCATACGGTACCAGGACCTCACAGAGTATGCCTCTTTGTGCTGGAAGGCTATCGAGAAACATGCATTTTTAGCAAAACACAACAAACACTTGATAACCAGGTAATGTGTTCCATATTAAACACACTAACGTATATGGATTACAGTAAAGGAAATCACCTATACATGAATAAACATCTTTTGTTCTGTTTACATAATGAATGAGCTATAGAATTTTAAGGCCTTAAAGAAAAAAAATGCTGTTTCCTCTAATGAGCTCAAAAAAATAGGGTCAGTAGGTCAGCATTTTGTTTTTTGTTTTTTTGGGGGGGTTGATTTTTTACTCTTACTCGAACTCTCGAGTAAAGATTTATATACAAGGAAAAATCATTCATCTTAAATACTCTCAAGCACCCATGCTATGAACACAATCATGGTAGGATCTTTTAAAATGACCCAAATCTTCAAACAGCTTCTTCTGCTCTGCTAGCTCTTGTAGAATCTTGTCAGTGCAGACCTTGGCTCGCTTCTCCCTACACTATGTGTTGTACAGATCAGTCTGTACTTCCTAAAGCCAGCTGTAGCCTATAGTATTAAGCGCCTGTGCCTGAAATGCTAAGCAATTATTCATAAATATCAGCAAGACTCCGGTTTTACAAAGAATAAAAAAACTTACTGGTGAAAAGATATTTCTTTGTGACCATCTGCACCATTTTCACATCCAACAGTGCAAAAAGAACCAACCATTTTAACACAGAAATAACCACAACACAAACCATGCACCTCCAGGGTTTTTTGCCTTGACCGGAAGTTGAAGCCAGTTATCCTTGAGAGAGGGGGACAGTGCACAGTCTAGATTATTATTAAACATAGTTAGCCAATAGAACATAGTGTTGCAACTGGCCGCATACTAAAACACATTCTCATTGGCTGATTCTGCAAGTCACTAATAAATACAAAGCACTCGCGCTGACTCTGTAGGTCACTGTTACATAAACAAAATAACCAGCTGGCAGGCGTCTCGACGCATTAAAAAATCTGATCGATCACAAAACTGAGACGACGGTCAGTTCACATGCCAAAAAAAAACCTTTTGGGTCAGCAAGCTTTTGCCGGGTCGGTCGGGTAAGGGGAAACACAGCATTTTTTTTTTTTACGCCTAACAGAAAATACTCAAGTGCAAATAAGGGAGAAAGTAGGGGGAAATAATTCAAAAACTTTGTGCTTCAAAAGCATTTTGGCTTACTTACAAACCTCTGTCAGTATGCCCATGGTGGGCCTACCATATGTAATCACTGATTCCTACCTGCAGTTAGTCCACATTTTTTGTTACAATGATTTTTCATTGTAAAGATTGCAGACTAATTTTTTTTAATAATTCTTTGTATTTGTTATTTTGTTTTTGTATTTTTAATAATTTTTTGTATTTGTGACCTACCTCCCCATTCTCCCATATTCAGGCATGAATGTCCATTTGTTCATTTTTCGTGTGCTGATTCTGCCTCTCGTCAAACAGAATAACATAGCCATCTTCATCACAGATCTTCTTTGTGAGTAGGTCTCTGAAGTGTGGTGCTATCCCGTACTTTCATAGATATGCACATTTTCTCTCCCCTCAAGAAAACTGTTTTGCTACCTCTGAGTCAGGAAACATTTGTGCAAACATCTGCTGTATGTTCAAGCAGGAATTGAAAGAATAATGGGATTTCACAATTTTAAGTGTCCACAGCACTTCTGCCTTGAGACAGTCATTTCTTGTGACGGTCACAGTAGACCTGGGCTATTCAATTGGCAGCCTGAGGGCCGGGGCCTGCCTGCAAGGCTATTTGTACTTGCACTTTGAGGTGGCAACTCTATTATTTTAATAAGTAAAAATATATATTATTAATAAATAAATATTAAAGAAAACTAGACTGAGGGCATTTCCTGCAGAAAATGCATGTGAATGCTGATCAGCTGAATGGATCGCTGAAGCAATGCTGAAAATGCGTAAAATTTAACCACACAGACATCAGCTGATCATGGACACCTCTTTGTGTCCAACTGCACTCACAGGTCTCAAAGGTGTGTGCATGAGGTGCATGAGATATCTGCCCTTGCCATAATGATTAAGCTATCACTCAAAGACAGTTAAACTGCATTTTCCACTGAAACACAGGTCTCTACAGAGTCAGATTTAGCTCTGTGTGCCTCTTGGACAACTCCTATTATTTCGAAAACCATAAGTCCTATCATTGAAATAATGTGACTGGAAGCACCAGGTGACTTGACTGAACACACACGTGTGATTTGTGTAGATAAAGTGAAAAATGACCAAGGGATGGCAGTTTAAAAACTGGGCTGGTTTGGATTTTGTCAGACAAGAGACATAATGGAGGTCAATGGGAGAAGAGAGTGGCACTCCCTGTGAACAGAGGCTTCTACCGAAAAAACATAAATCCTATGGCTTAGTGAGTCACACTGTGTGACAGAGGACAGAAATATCTACAATTTAAATTTAATTAAATTAAGTCTCTAGCACAAAGTATGCCGAAGCAGTTACAGTTCAAAAAGGATCAAGTTTTCAAGGATTTCAACACTCTCCCCATTCACTTCAACAACAGATTACAACAACAATAGTATGAATATTTTCAGCATTCACACTAAATATCTGAAGTTAATATATTTTTGGATGATTTTGTGTCACAACTGTTTTCAGCTTTGGCCCACTTCACTGTGTCACAGCCTGTTATCTCAGACTTTTGAGGTCTCGCTTTTCCACGCGCTCTTCCCACCAATAATCTTCTTATTGTTAGTACAGTATCCTGGTAACTTGGACAAAATATCTCTTTCTGCTGTAAAAGAACTGAGAAGTTGATTGGGAGAACAGGCGGTTTGACAGTGAACGGACAGGGAAGTATATTTTTATCTGTCTGCTGTGTGTCTGCTGTGCAGAAAGAGCGCATATCGGTATGTCAGGAATCTAATTTCAGAAGGCATTTTAAGAAACCCCATGATAACTTTGACAAGATTGTCCAATTGGGTTCTGATGCTCTCCACCAAAACATTTTTTTCCACGTCATTCTCACACATGATCACCATTAAAACTAATAGCGCAACGTTCACTCCGCACATGTGCATCACTGTCTGCGTGTTGCTTTGACAACGTATACGCCTGATTTCACTGCTCTTACTAAATCAAAAAAATCTCATTTCTCTCATTAGATGTGAAACGTTGGTGACTAAATCAGTAGTGTAACAGTTCTGTTCATTTATAACAGTTATGAAGAGGTTGAATACTGCAGTTAAAGTATTTTGTCCGTATGTTGATATTCACTTTATCTTTTTCTTATTATAATATTTAAAACTAAACCTTTCTGTCTTTTTATTCACTTCTCCTTCCCTTTTTCTTCTTCCTCTTATTATTATTATAATTATTATTATTATATGGCTGTGCTTAAAAGCAGACACATATTAGTATTCACCCAGAAAAATGGGGCTCTTTATTTTTCTTTTTATTATTGTTCTACCATTACACTTAATGCAGCCCGAATGGCAAAGTGCACCCACACAATGTATACATCAAAAAGTGCGTCTCGGCACTGTGAAGTGTGCTATTACTTTTACTGGTGTTTTGTGTTACCATGGCAACACAATTAGCCAGAAAATACGCCAAAACTCCCATTGAAATGAATGTGGAGAGGTTGACAAACGATCATGAAACTCACCTCACTTTGACGCCACGCCAAGAAGCCATACTTTCGCATAGAAAGACACTGAAGTTGCCATTTTGAAAACAGCTTTTTGCTACCTTTTACTATTTTCTCTTAATCTTTGATCAAGTGTCATAAGGATCTCTGAGTCAGTTTGTGTATTTATAATGGGTGTCTAATGCGTGGAATGCTCTGGGTTAGAGTGCAAGAAAAAAGAAGATTATCTTGGAAAAAAGTTTTTTTAACTCACTCCTATGCTCATAATTCTCACTTTACACCAATAAATTTGACATCAAAACAGAGGAAAATGTGTGCTGGTTCTGATCATGTAGCTTTCATGGCAACAGCACTTGTAGAATGAAATGGCGGGCCTCTGACTGACAGCTGTACCAGGAAATTCTACATTGAAATATACAAAATAGAGCTTTTGAAAATCATTTAAAATCATCATGAGGGTCATTTTTAAATCGTGACTCTTTGAACACTTTTTACAGTACAGTGAAATAATTTATATCACAGTGTTCACAAAATTCTTCGCTTTCAAATGCAGTCAACCTCATTGCGATGGGAAATACAGTTTTCAAATCAAAAGCCCAAAAGTGAGACATGCGCCATTGCTTTTTTCAATCAAAAATGTATGTGTAACTGTCACTAGCTGCCAGCTTAACCTCTGTGGCAACAACCAGCTGTGTCCTGCACCTCATGCACACACCTGCAGCATGTTAAAACACAAAAACAAGTCATGCACACACATTGCCTCCTTGTTTGGATCCAGACAGACAGATGGAATATGTAATAGAATAAATATGTAAATATGTACAGATATGTATGTGTATCTAAATATGTGTAGAGCCGGGCTTTTCAGTTGGTGCTTTGAGTTGGCTATTTTATTCTTTTTAAAAGTAAAAAAATATATTATTAAATAAATAATTGTTTTTAAAAAATCTTAAGTTAATATGCTGTTCAAAATACTGTTTCACATTTCACATTTACGGCATTTGGCAGACACCCTTATCCAGAGCGACTTACATATATAATTTTTACACAGCTGAGCAATTGAGGGTTAAGGGCCTTGCAGCTTGGTGGTGCTGAGACTTGAACCACTGAGCCACTACTGCCCTAGTATTAAACTGATTGGTTTGGATTGATTAAAAAAACATTAATTAAAAATAATTGAATTAGGTTGATGTATATTTTGCAAAACAAAAATGTACAGATTTTAAACCAAAAAGGTTTTTGTTGCATCTATGATTTGTTTTTTTTTTAACTACAAAATGAAAGAGCTGAATGAACTTCATCGAGGTGCGGTGATTCCACAATTTTTGTAAATACCTGAATAATTTCAGCAGACTACAACTGGATTGGTTTTTTAGACCACACTCACTCACACACACACACACACACGCACACACTGTTTTTTTACCATGTTTTCCCCGCCACCCTTTTTCACATCTTGTTGTAGAGGACCAATCTCCTTTTGAGGTATCTGCTCTCTCTCTCTATCCTCATTTGGGACTGTTTTCATGTCCCAGCCCTCATTAAAAAATTAATTGAACAGCCAAGGGGTCCGTTTCAGAAAGCAGGTTTAGTGAAAACCCCGAGTTAGTCAACCCCGAGATGAGGGAAACTGGGTTGGTTACTCTGGGTCAGTTACCCGGGCAACATACTCTGTGAAACCTGCTCGCTGGCAGGTTTGCTTCAACTAACCCTGAGTTTCCCCTGCTCTTAAGGTGAAGCCTGCAGACATCAAAGCACTGATACGCCGCTGAAATCTCAGTCGGGAGAGGATTATCAGACCCCGATTGGATGTTTTATCATTCCTTGATGACTACCTGTTTGTGCGTTTTTGTTTCTCTGCACCATCAATAATTTATCTTAACAATATTCTCAGCCCTCACATCGTTCACATGACACATCGTGGAAATGCTGTCAGTTCAGAACAAATTCTTTGTATTGCACTTCGTTTTTTTGCCAATGGCAGTTTTTTGTACAACATTGTTGTGATGCAGAGCATGTGTCCAAGGCAACTGTCTGTCGGGCTGTGAGAAATGTGACACTTGCACTGAACTTGCTACTATACTCGTTTGTAGTGTTCCCAAACACAGACCCAATTTAAACTTAAAGATTTATGTGATTTGTTTCAGTAGTACAAACCTTTCATTCCACTTAGTGCCAACAGCAGTAGAACTGGGATTAAAGATATTTTTGTTGGCATAAAAGCACAAATCACATATGCAAAGTGTAACTCCCTAACCACAGTTCTCACTGACACATACTGTATGTACAGTGTCATGACTGTTCATTCTATACATCCCCTCTGTGTCTCTCTGAATCTCCATAAAGCATTTCTTCTTTAGTTGCTGCCAAGTTCATTTTATGCCTGTTGGATTGCACCTGTGCGCTCAAACACACATATAGAATATAAATGTTGAATGAGTGGAACACTCAAGACGAAACATTTATTTTTTTTATCCAATTAATACTCACACATTGACTCGGTCAGCAATTTTTTGCCACACAAGCTCTCGCTGTTTTGCTGCTGCTGCAGTATTGCTTTTTTTTTTTTTTTTTTTTTTAATATGCTCACTTTCTGATATGCGGTCATTAATATTTCCAATTCTACTGGAGAGAAGTAGTAGGATCGAGGCTTTTTTTCACCTGTTGCCATGGTGAATCATGTTATCTGCGTTCAATTGATGAGGGCTTTTTATATCCTCATGCACGAGCCTCACTCAGGGTAACCTTGACTCAGAGTTGATTGAACTAAATTTAAACACCTGTTCTGAAACTGAAAACTCTGAGTTTGACAGCTCAGAGTTTGTTAACCTAGAGTTCAAGCTTTGACTCAGAGTTTGTAAACTTGTTTTCTGAAACGGGCCCCTGGTATAGAGTTTGGCTTAAATCCCACAATAATGGTTACAGTTAAAGCATATATGCTTTGAATCTTTGATTTATCACCACCTGTTTTTGCCACAACTTCTTAGAAACCTGTATAAACTGAGGAATTTTTCTGTGTTCTACAGTTCAGCACACCAGTTTTCACATATTTTTCGGCAGCAGTTGCAGCCACATCTTCAAAATTTCTTCAGGAATTTTTGTAGTTTTTATTATTATTATTATTATTGTTCATACATCATTCATTCTCTGAACCACTTAATCCTAATTAGGGTCGCGGAGAGGCTGGCACCCATCTCAGCCGACTCTGGGCGAGGGAAGAGTACACCCTGGACAGCTCACCAGGCCATCACAGGGCAAAAACACCATGGCGGCAATGCAGCCTACTCTTTCTGAAAGTCAGCAATAGTTCTTTTACATTCCTCTCACCACAGACATTGAGAGACATGGCTGGCCTTTGATAACCCAGTTAGCTGCACTGGGGGGACAGCAGTGACAACCTGGTGACAGTGGGGCTTGAACTTCCGACCTTAGGATCAGTAATCCATCACCCTACCACCGGGCCACCACTGCCCCTGGTTGTTATTATTGTTATTATTGTTGTTGTTGGTGTTGTTGCTGTGGGGCTGTGGTGGCACAGTGGATCAGGTGATGGCTTACTGATTTGAAGGTCGGGGGTTCAAGCCCCACTATCACTGGGTTGTCACTGCTGCCCATGAATGCTGCTAACTGGGTTATCAAAGGCCAGCCATGTCTGTCACTGTCTGTGTTGAGAGGCATGTAAAAGAACCATTGCTGACTTTCGAAAAGAGTAGGCTGCATTGCTTTCAGCGTGTTTCTGCCCTGGAGAGCTGTCCAGGGTGTCAGCTGAGATGGGGGCCAGCCTCCCCGCGACCCTAATTAGGATTAAGCGGTTCAGAAAAAGCATCTACACAATACACTATGTGCACTTCAATGTTACTTTACTGTATCTGTTAGATGATTTTCAAGCCATATTTCTTAGGCCCAACATTTGGGATTATTTTCATGATCCTGCCCCCGTTCCAAATTAATCCTGTAGTAGACATTGCTGGACTAGACGAGGTCACGGGTGAGTACTCCATCATCGATTCTTCGATAATGATTACTTTTCCAAAATCTCACTTATAACTTGTAAATATTTTACTGGGAAAAAAAACAAAGCTTACCACTTCCAAACAAGAAAGAAATCCCAATCATAACCATTTTTTTTAAATTTCCAGGTATTTTCAGGAATTCCACATTATTTTTAAGGATTTTTATGCACTTTTCAGAAGTGCATTCAAATTCCAGGAGTTTCCAGGAGGGAACCCTGTTTCCACCCCTACTTCACATATGCCTCTACCTACCCAATAAAATGTATTGAACAATGCTATTGTACGCAATGAGAAGCAAAAAAATAATTCCGACAAGTATACTGAGGTAAACTTCAAACCATATGGAATGGTTTAGCGAGTGAAGAAATAAAAAAATAGTGATGCACTGATGATTATACAATTAACAAAATGAAGATAAATCAGAAACCAAGTACTATTCAAGTATTTATATCATGTAATATTGGATCATATTGATGAGAATAAGTAAACAAACAACAATATATTGTAACAAAAATAATAGTCTCTTTTTAGGAAAAAAAGTCAATATTTATTGTAGTCAACCTTTACTTTGATAACAGCATTTAACCTTTCAGGCATAGTGTTCACATATTTTAATCCCTTCACTCGCTAAACCATTCCATATGGTTTGAAGTTCATTCATGTTATGCAAAAGTAAAAAAAAAATTAACTTTTCGACACCTTTAAATTTTTTGGAAAAATTGGTATTTTCAGTGTTTTTGTTTATTAGCCATACTTTTACCTCAATATACTTGGTGGAATTATTTATTTATTTTTGGTTCTCATTGCCTATATAGCATTGTTCAATACATTTTCACCAAAAAATTATACAGAAGTAATTTTTTTTTTTTTAACTTTATTAGGAGCTTTTTTTAGACAAAAGTGGTGATGTATAATCTTCACTGCACATTACTGTGTGTGTGTGTGTGTGTGTGTGTGTATATACACACACACGCACACACTTTCTCTCAAGCTCAGGATTAAATTTAGAACCCTATCGTGTTAACAGTGTTCAAGATTAATGCTCGTAGAGGAGCAGAAACATCGGTTTGGGTTACACCTCAACACCGCCTGGCCTGAAAACAGCAGGTGTGTGTGTGTGTGTGTGTGTCAAGCATGCTATGATTAACCTTTGACCCTATGAGCCTGTACAAATGATTGCTATTTGTTATCTGTGTAACATTTTGAAATCTTTTACATTTAGCTGAGCGAGCTGCTCGAAGTGCACTTAGTGTACAAAAGATCACTAAACCACTTGAGGTGAATGATATTAGCACCAGCTGACACTGAAGCTCCATTCATCTCAGTGTTCAGAATTTGGAAGACGCAACAGGATTTGTCAAATCAGTCATATTTAATCATAAGTGGGCATGTTCCTTACTGGGTAAGTGCTGATTTCCATAGGGATTCATGAGGCTAAATCCAGATAGATATGAGCTACTCTGCAAATTGTTGCAATTTGCACTTCTCATTTGCATAAATTTGAATCCCACCCACTTACCTGTATGCTCCACCTCCTTGATGGTATAGATCTCCAGCTCTGATTAAAAATGATGTTCAGGTTAAAAATTATTCTTGTGTTCTTATCAAAAAGCCATTTTAAGGCTGCATCTGAAATGCACATTCAAAGAACCCGTGTTGTATTTCCCAAAGGGTTCTCTGAATAAAAAAAGGTTCTACTTGGAACCAGCACTGATGAGGAAACACACTGAGAAAATGAGGAGGAGCTTCTTCCCGCAGGCCGTTCGGGCCCTGAACCAGAACACTAGTACCTGGACACTGTAGACTCTCCCCCCACACATAAACATCCACCTCAACTGATTGTTGCACACAGACACTTTGCCACTTTACAGACACTAGTCACTTTTGCACACAAACACTTTACAGACTTTTACTAGAAAAATCACCACTGCAATAAATTATATTTCATTATATTGCCTGTACATTTGCAAATATATTTTACTATACTTGATTTTATATATATATATATATATATATATATATATATTTTGTATCCTATATTTTATCGTATATGTATATTTTATTCTATATATTTTCTTATTTCTATCCTTTTGCATTTTTATATTTATCTGACCTTTAAAATCCTTTAAAAGTTTTAGTTATTGTTCTTTTCTTCTTGTTACTTTGATAGTTTATTCTTTACATTTTGGACAGCCGTGCTAAGCATTTCACTACATATTGTACTGTGTATAATTTGTATGTGACAAATAAAATTTGAATTTGGTTTGGGGATTCATCTCGAGCCTTTCAAAGGCACCTCCTAATAATCATGGTTGTAGTGAGAACATTAAGCACATACTGGTGAGGCTGGATCAGAATGCATTTAAATAAAATCTAGAACATTCCCCAGAAAGGTGAATTGAGGTTTACTGCTTTATTTCTAGCGTGCTTAATCATCATCTCAATGAAGTAACAGTCAGAGAAATAAAACTCAAACACAATCCTCTGTTATGTAATTTATTGCTCCACTGATGTCGACTCGTTCCCTCTTTTAACGCTCATCTGGTGAACTTCACTGGCACAGATAGAGCAAAAGCACCACCCCTAAGGAGGCAGCATGGATTTAAGGAATGGAACACAGCCTGGGCCTGCGCTGATTCTGACGCGCAGTGTTGCAGTATGTTCGGTTACAGTATTTCGGTGAGGCGACAGACACACTAGCTCTTTAGAGCTTTAGCATTCATAACTTCCCGAGCGGAAATAGCTCAAACAGGCTCATCAGAAAAGTCTGACGCGTATAGGCAAAGTTTTGGCAAATGACACTTAACGGCATTTCATCTGAAAACCAGTTGATTATTTTTGATCATTAAGGCAAGTAGAGTGGCACGAGAAATCGCTACTAATAATAATTAGCTTAAAAAATTTAACATGACATTGAATAACCTCATCAAACTCATTTAACCTAAACGTACTCAATTAGCTGAGAGATGTTCGGCATGTTTACTTTCTGAAACTATGCTGATAAACCAGCTAACATAACTTAAATCTCCACCTCTTTTGGCTGATGTGGTTTAGCATGTACTGGGACTTCCTGTTTGCTAGCTGGATTTCACAGGAAGTTGCAACTTTACAGAGGTTGCCATTTTAAATGTACTTTGTAGATGCCCATTAGGCTCCGCCTACAAAAATCTGACTATGTAATCTGACTATGATTTAAACTTAAATATTTTGTAAAGGCTGCTGCTGATCAGAAATGTATAAAAAGTCATCATGGAGCTTCACAAAGACGTCTGAAGAAATGACTAGTAGAAGATTTGTTTGTGGACGGAAAGAACTCGCTGATAATCAACTACACGTGATCCTTCACCCTTAAAAAGGCTAATAGGGAATATCTTCGGAAGACTTCACCGTGTTCAGTATTGTTTTTTTTACACGCCCCTGTAGCTACACTGATAAACGGTTAGTGAAGTGTGGCAGGATAGTCAGAGGAATAAATTGTTTGTTTTAAAATGTTTGGATGCCGGTTTCCACCTCCAAAGTTCCATCATGAGAAATTTAACCAAGCTGCATCTGTAAATATAGAGAAGTAAGTAGCGGACAAGGGCATGTCGAGAACGCGACAGGAGCAACGGATGATAAAGCGCAGGGAGAAAATAACACTGAAAAGGTCATGACCTTCAAAAACGCTGACCTTTCGGTTTGACACGAGTTTGAAACTGGACATTGGGGGGTAATTTTTCATAGGCACACAGGGTTCGTTTCAGCTGCCAGAAAAGCGATGTTTCATAACGAAGAGGAAAATAAACATGAACAAAGCGCAGAGATTGTGGACACATGATTCAGTTTGGAGATGATGAAGATCCCTCTATCTCAAGGTGTTATATGTTCCTCTACATGACCAAACACACCGAGAGCACATGGTGCAAGGTGTGTACGCAGGTGGGGTGATGGACAGAAAGGAGAGGAAAACAAACACAATAAGAGCAGTAGGAACATTAATGCTCGATCTGAACCGAGACTTTACACCTCAGATTTCCAGTCATGTCTCTCTCTCTCTCTCTCTCTCTCTCTCTCTCTCTCTCACACTCACACACACGTGTTGATAAAGGCAGAGGTTCCTCTGAACTTCTGCAACTGGACATAACTGTTGCACCAAATGATACTCTGGTTGGAAGGTCTCCTCTTTTCTCCCCAAACTCTTCACTTCACTACATTTCCTGTTGTTCTTTTCTGAACACCCCCTGCAGGGACTCAGGATTCTACATGCTTCAGAGTCCTGCACTGGAACTGTGGCGCAGGGACTTCCATGTTCACACTCTTCCTGTTTCAGATTTTCCACCTTCATGTCTGCAGCTGCGCGTTCCTGAGTCTATCACGTCTGTAAACGTTCCAGTTTCAGGAGTTCGGAGTTTGGACTCCACCCTGCTTTGTGTTCTTTTACCCTGGAAATATACTTTACTGTATAATCTGAACTGTACTTTTCTAAAACCCGGTTCTACACTGAGTGGATTTGGGTTTTCTTTCCAGTTCTGGACTTCTGTAACCTCAACCGTTACAACCACTCTGATACATCCACTTCAACTGGGGGAGGGGCTGTTAATTCACACCATCATTACATCAGGAACGTAGCATCAGGAGTACCTGGATTTCTACAGGATACCGAGTTCTACAGTAACCCAGATTCTTTAATTCGTTTTGAACTTCACAATCCAAACTCTCGACTAAACCCTGGGTTTATTTAAGGATTCTTGACTCCTATCACGACAATAAGAATTACCATGGGAAAGAACCACTAGGGACAACACGAGCACAGAAACGTGGCTTTAACGTGAGTTTAAATCTGATTTTATGGGAATAAACTGAGCTGCAGAGAGATGAGACTGAAAGCAAAGGATTGTGAGAAAGAGCAAAAGAAAGTGAGAGGGAGAGAGCGCAATAGTGAATGAAAGAGAGTGTATGAGAGAGAAAGAGAGAGACAAGCAGACTGACAGCGAGAATAAAAGAGACAGAGGTAAACAGAGAGAAAGACACAGAAAGAGAGACCGAAAGAGAAAAACGGAGACAGAGAGAAAAAGAGGTTATTATTATCCCCCCACCCCCAGGTGTTCAGTAGTCGGGGGGGTGACACCTTCCCGCTGCCTCCTGAAGGATATAATCGGATTTGGAAGTTGATTTTAGAAACTGGATCAGAACCGAGTTTCCTAAAAGCATCACGCTGATGACCGGCTACATGACTGCTCACAAAAACCTCCGAAGCGATGATCCGTACGTCAGCTAAGTGCATTAGTCACGCTTCCGGGACTCGTGGGAGCAAGAGGTGCTTTACCAATTAGGGAGAAAAAACAACGGGGCAGGTGCTGAGGCGATCACTCAGTGGCAGCACGAGTCCGTTAAAGCTTTGACGTGTTTAAAAAGAGTAAACCACTCTCTCTCTCTCTCTCTCTCACACACACACACACACACACACACACAATATTACACTTCAGTTAAAAAAAAACAAAAAACAGGGCAAATTTACAGGATGTAGAACAGTATTATAAAATGAAAATCCCTCCCCCCCGCAGGGACAAGTCCACACACGTTAAGGCAGAGTCACGGAGGAGGAGTAAAGGCAGCGATGATGAAGAGCAAACAGTTCTTCTTTTTTTCCACTTCTGAGCACAAATGCTCATGAGAAATATACAAAACTATTTGGTAACAAAAGGTTATTAAAATGTTATAAAAACCAAGAAGAAAAAAAAGTGAAAAATGTACCTTAGCTAAAGCTTATAAAATTATACATCAATAAAAAATAATAATAATATTCCTTGGTCCTTGAAAACTATATTACTATGTGATTTTTTTCTTCCATGCTGACGTGTCGGAGCCCTTCTGACGGTCAAAACCAAGAATTCTCTTCACTTGGGTGTGTTTGTGTTTTTCGGTTAGGCCGCAATTGGTTTTGTTCTTATTTCCATGAAAGAAAAAAACTGAAGGAAAAGAGCTGGTCTCGAGTCAGAGTTCTCTCTCCGAGTTTTATCCACTGAGAATCTCTCTCTCACACACACACACACACACACACACACACACACACACGTTAGGACACGGACATGGCCGAGGAGGAAGAGGATGATGAAGAAACACCGGCGGTTGTGGGGAATCCAGCCTGACTGTCAATCCGCGACTGCAACATAAGGCTCGATGAAGATGATGATGATAAAGAGGACGATGAGGAGGACGGTGAGGAGGCGGAGCCTGAGCGCAGAATGGCTCCTGCAGCGCTGCAGTGTGGGCGTGGCCCTGGCTCAGGTGTGTAAGTGAAGGTGAGCGCCGTGGAGTAGATGATGCCATCGTTGCGCACCAGAGTGACAGGAACCTGGACGGGCTGTCGGACCCAGCGCCACCCCTCACGGAACGCTGAGATATCAGGAACCACGCACAGAACGCTCTCGCCACACCTACACACACACACACACGCGCGCTTTACATTTATACCTCTAACACACCAACGCTGACTGTTCACAGTACACACTGTACGACTCTGACCTGTACATGGTGTCCGCCTCCACGTCACCAAACCACACCCTGAGATTAGGAGTGAAGTTCTGTCCAGTCAGCTCCAACATGGCCACATCACCCCCTCCATTCAGCTAACACACGCACACACACAGTTAATACAGTACTGCTGCACTTTCTTCTGACACACTGTTAATGATGTGTTTTAGTTCATAACTCTTCAGATCCACTATGAAACATTTCACGTTACCTGTAAACTTTCAACCACAGGTACAGGCGTGACGGGGTGTGTGACTGGGCCCATGCCCTCATAGAACGTGTACTCTGCTTTATCTGTGCTGATGATCGTCCACGATGCGCCGTCATTAATCATCTCTTTGCTCGTCTCTTTGGGGCACGGCGTCGCCTGAAATCATTCAAATCACACTGAATGAGGTGTGGCCTGTGTACCGATCTGTCAGTCAAGGAGGTGTGGCCTGTGAACTAGTTTGTATCAGTAAAGGAGGTGTGGCCTGTGAACCAGTCTGTCAGTGAAGGAGGCGTGGCCTGTGTGCCATTCAGTGTCATTAATTAGCACACAGGTACAGTAATACAATTGTGTGTGTGTGTGTGAGAGAGAGAGAGAGAGAGAGAGAGAGAGAGAGAGACTCACCTGGAACTGGATGATGCGTTCCTGAGAGAGACACAGGTACATGCGCTCTGTGTCCTTCAGGTAAAACGCACACTTATGAAGCTGAGATACAGGATCATCAGCATCCATCAGTGCGGTCTGTTTATCCACCTTACGAATTATCTACACACACACACCTCATAAACAACTGCTCTGATTTATTTAAAAAAAAAAAAAAAAAAAAAGGATTTTAATAGTGTGCCTGTGTGTGGTCTCACCAGTCGTGGTAAAGCCATGCCCGTAACAGAACACACCAGTTTAACGGTCTGACCGTAGTGGATATATCCGTCTCTCACCGTAAACTCCTCCCCCTCCGACTCATCATCATCCACTGCACAGAGAGATAATCTGTTTCACAGGATGTGTGTGTGTGTGTGTGTGTGTGTGTGTGTGCGCGCGCGCAAGAGTGTGTGTGTAACTCACACAGATGGATGAAAAAGGCCCCCCACTGCTGAGAGCTGGCGTGGAAGTTTCCTCCCTCAACATGGAGGTATCGAGTGCTGACTGTTTGAGAACGTAACCGATTAAACAGAGCCACCTTAGTGCCCGACGCTATACACACTTAGAGAAAAAGAGAGAGATAGAGAGGAGGTTGTACTCACACACACTGCTCAGAATTAAAAGCAGCTCTGAATGAAGGGATTAAAACCAGGACTCACGGTCTGCGTTCTTCAGAGACTGTTTCTTCTTGGAAGGCTTGGAGATGACTTTGATGCGTTTGCTGAGGAAGACGCCGATTTCTGCGCTGTTCCCGTAGAACATCTTCACTGACAGCATGAAGTGCTTCCTCTTATCAGAGTCTGATATGTATAATGTTTTGGCTGTGCAGAAGTTCTGCAGGGGGAGAGAGGGAGTGATTAGATGGTGAAAAGGGAAAGCTCAACAATTTCTTAAATGGCTTTACCTTTTTTGTGCCTCTTTAGTGTTGAGTGTTTAAAGTCCCCATGTCAAGGTACTTTTTGTATCGTATATATATTCTACATAAAAAGTCAACTGTTCACCATTGGACCAGTGAAAAAGCATTTACATATTTACATAATGAAGCATTTTAATACTTGTAATTCCCATTGCTGATGACGTATTTGGGGGAAGCGTTGTGTATATAAAATAAAATAAATAAATAAATAAAAAAGATGCTACCAAAATGGAATGAAGTGCTGTAGAACTGGATCATTTTGAACTCTCAGGCTCTGATTCACGCGGAACAGAGAATCAAATCTCAATTTAACTCCCTCAGAGGGAAACGTGCAGCAAAACCATTAGGAACAGATACTTGTTGAATCCCATGTCATCTCAAGACTAGACTACTGCAACTCACTCCTGGCCGCCTACCACCTCCGAGCGAAATTCGACCTCTGCATCTGATCCGGAATGCAGCTGCACGGCTTGTTTTCAATCTTCCGAAGTTCTCCCACACCACTCCACTGCTACGATCTCTCCATTGGCTTACTGTAGCTGCTCGCATTAGATTTCAAACACTAACGCTTGCCTACAAAGCCAAAAATGGACCTGCACCATCCTACCTCAAAGCACTTACCACAACCCACACTGCACCGCGTTCCCTCAGATCCTCTAACATTGCTAGACTGGTCCCTCCTTATACCAAGTTACAATGCATCTAAACTCTTTTCTGTTCTGGCTCTAAGGTGGTGGAATGAACTTCCTCTGGATGTTCGGACAGCTGAGTCACTGGATATATTCAAATGATGGCTGAAAACCTACCTGTTTCGGCAGTACTTAAATTAGCACTATGTTTTACACACACAAGAAAAAAAATAACCTGCACACACAACACCTATCCACTGAGTTTTTGACTTACGGTATACTTAGTCTGTCATGACAAACCAGTATAAGAATATATTCGCTGATAGTGATTTAAAGCACTTTTGTAAGTCGCTCTGGATAAGAGCGTCTGCTAAATGCTATAAATGTGAATGAACCGCATTCATCAGATTCGGACTCTGAACATACACTGAGGATGATCCGAATAAGCAATCGGAGAAAGACTGCACAGCACGGACTGGTAGGCCATCCATATCTGTTAATATATCATCCCCCCAAACAGATCTACTTTTAAATGACTGGTGGAGCAAAGACACGCATTCACCTTTCACATGGCACCAAATGGCATATATAATATCACATGCACCTCTCTTTCCTTTTCCTTTCCTCCTTGGACTGAGAATCTCCACTTTTTCCTTTAGCTGATTTTAACCTTTATCACCTGTGGAATCTACCTTCTGTCTTTTAGCTGCCTGTTCTTTGTCTTTCTCCTTCCTTTCTTCCTGTGGAAGTTTCATGTTTCATTTAGCTCCCTTACATTCTCTGTCTTTCTTTTCTTCTCTAGATGTAAAATCCTCAGACACACACATGCTCTGTCTAACCTGAAGACAAAGTTAAACTTCTAATTATCTAATCACATGATTTAGCTAATCAGTGGCTTGCTAAACTGAATAACTAAGATGAAGCGCTCTCATGCACTGCGGATACACACACATTCTCAAACACACACAGGAAAGAAAATTGGCGCGTACCTTCCACAAAGCTCTCTCTCCCTCTGTGTATGTGTGTGTGTGTATGCATGTATGTAGACCTGATGTGTGTGTTCTGGCTTACTTCGAATTGCTCTTGCACCAACTGTAAAGTTAATTGAGATGAAACAGATATTTCTAAATAAATTCTTGTATAGAGATGAGATACTCTAATTCCGGCGCTGTCGAAGTCGGCCGTCGTCACGACTGCTCCTACCAATTTTTTACGTTGTTTTTTTAAGTTAATTTTAAATACATGGAACCGGTAAATTCATCGACATGGAGTGCATTCGTTATGATAGGGATACTCTTATTTCTATTGGTGTACAATGTACTCACAATTCGACGTTTTTAATCCCGGATCCGAGCTGGCCGAAGGAGATCCTTAGTAAGAACAAAGGACGGGACCCGAAGCCGCGGCACCGGGGGAAACGAGCCGGCGTCAGGAACAGGCTGAGAGCTCGTGCACAACGCACACCTCTGCCCAGCATTCTTCTCGCCAATGTCCAGTCTCTGGAGAATAAGCTCGATGACCTCAGGGCCAGAGTCGAGTTCCAGAGAGACATTTGGGAATGCAATCTCCTCTGCTTCACCGAGACATGGCTGAACCCAGCGGTGCCGGACCATGCCATCCAGCCGGCCAAGTTCTTCTCGGTTCACCTCATGGACAGAACAATGGACTCGGGAAAGTCAAGGGGAGGTGTGTGTGCTTAATGGTAAACAGTAGCTGGTGCAACAGCATTGTTCCTCTCACTTGCAACTGCACATCCAACCTGGAAGTACTGACCATCAAATGTCATCCTTTTTATCTACCTCAGGAGTTTACTTCGGTCATAGTCAGCGCCGTTTATATTCCACCTCAGGCGGACACGGACACTGCGTTATGCGAGCTGCATGAAGCTCTCACACAGCACCAGACTCAAAACCGGGACGCTGCACTTATTGTGGCAGGGGACTTTAACAGTGCCAACCTCAAACGCACAGTGCCGAACTTTTATCAACACATCAGCTGCCCCACCCGGGGTGAAAAGACTCTGGACCACTGCTACACTACAGTAAAAGACTGTTACAAGGCTCAATTTTGCCCACCATTTGGGAAATCCGACCACGTCGCCATCTTCCTCATGCCTAAATATAAACAAAGGCTCAAGCAAGAAGTTCCAGCTCGGAGGAAGGTGTCACGCTGGACGGACCAATCGGCGGCCGCTCTGCAGGACGCTCTGGATGACACAGACTTGGACATGTTCCGGCGCAGCTCTGATGAGGTCAACATGTTTACGCAAGCGGTTGTGGGATTCGTAGGAAAACTGGTGGATGACACAGTTCAGAATACCACCATCAGAACGTTTCCGAATCAGAAGCCGTGGGTGGATAAATCCGTTCGTGATGCTCTGAGATCCCGGTGCTCGCCAGTGGAAACATGGACGAGTACAAGACCGCATCCTACAGCGTGCGCAGAGTGGTGAAGGAGGCGAAACAGCGCTACGCACAGAAGCTAGAGTCACAATTCCAACAGAGTGGCTCTAGGAGTCTGTGGCAGGGACTAAGGAACATGACGGACTA
>JAQMYF010000011.1:2788650-2803650 GCA_030014195.1 Neosilurus mollespiculum | reverse complement strand
GAAGTGCATCCAGCTGCTATGCAGATGAGAACCCCTGGTGGAAATGCACCAAGCAGCAGGAAACATTCAACGTTTCTGCAGGAATTTTCTCATTCATAGAAATATAGTTTATGCCGAAATACTTTTGTGGAACTCTGTAGGTTTGCCGCCCCTCAGTATGTCAGATTTTGTCCTGTGCTCTTGTTGTGTCTAAGTTATCCTGTGTGTCGGTGGGTTTCCTCAGGGTTCTCTGGTTTTCTCTCGTCTGTCAAAAAACATGCAATCCGGTCATCGGTCATGTGACTCACAGGTGTGACATGGTGACAGAGAAACAGAGGGATTACTGTGACCTCGGATCTTTGTGATCTCACATTACTTCTAGAATTGTCCATAAAAAATGTTTAGTGCAGAAACCAGAGAGATTTTATTTTATTTTATACACAGAGATACCAGTACCAGGAGGAACATCATTACAGTGATATAGTTTTGATCTTACTGGTATGGAGTTAAAGTAAAAAGAGAGAGAGAGAAAGAGAGAGAGAGAGAGAGAGAGAGAGAAAGAAAGAAAGAGAGAGAGTGAATGTTGGCTGGCTCAGTTTAAAAATAGCCTGTTGGGTTGAGTTACAGAAAGAGAGGGAAAAAGGGTAACTCCAGTCCAGTGGGAGGGGGTTGATGGTGTGGGGTGTTAAAGGGACTGTCCTTTAGGACGTATGGGGCAGATCAGAGAAGGAGATAGAGGAGGGGTGAAATAGAGAGAGGACAGGGATTACGTGTACCGTGTGAACGGTAATAGTAATAGGATAGACCAATGGAATGAAGCCAGATAGATGTTTATCGAGGGACTGAGATACTTGATAAACCCATCAGCAGCATGATTATAATTTATCAGATGACCTTTGGCATTTCAGCCCAATATAACATGAAATGGTTATAAATACTATATATCTACAAATACTTTGATAGTCAAGTCATGACTACATTGCCCCAGTGTGAGGCTAATCAGTGCTCAGTACCCATACATAACAGCAGTAAAGTTCTAGTCTCAAATCTCAAGAGAGGCATTTCAGTATGGAGGTTACTTGTTTCCCAAGTGCTTGTAAGGGTTTCCTCCTGGTACACCAGTTTCCTCATACAGTTCAAAGACACGCATATTAAATCAAGTCATATTAAGTAACCCCACCCCCTCTCACTACAAGACAGCTGGGATTGACTCCAGCTTCCCCAATGACCATAATGGATAGATGTAAATAATGTAAAAAATGAACTGATGGTGGATGGATGAATGGTTGGATTGTTGGACTATTGGATAGATGGATGAATGGATGCATAGATAAATGTATGGATAAATGGATGTATGGGCAGATGGATGAATGGATAGATAGTTGATTGAATGGATGAATGAATGAATGGATGTGTGGATGAATGGATGGATGAATAAACAGGCAAATGGATGGATGAATGAGTGAATAAATGAAAGAATGGATTGTTGGATAGTTGGGTGGATGGATAAATTGGATAGGTGGATGGATAAAATGATGGATGTTGGAAGAAAATTTGTGATGGATGGGCGCAAGCTCCAGAAGTATTCGGAAGAAACCAGGTCAGGCAAAGAAGTTGGTTTAGCAATTTATTTTGACTGAGCCAATAAATGTAACAATTAAGAATAAATTAGTAGGAGGAGATAGTCTTAGGGGCAGTGGTGGCCTGGTGGTAGGGTGCTGGATTTCTGATCCCAAGGTCGGGGATTCAAGCCCCACTATCAATGAGATGTCACTGTTGTCCCCCCTGTGCAGCTAACTGGGTTATCAAATGCAGGCCTCTCACTGTCTGTGGTGAGAGGGATGTAAGAAAAACATTGCTGTCATTCGTAAAGAGTAGGCTGCATAGCCGTCAGCATGTTTCTGCCCTGCGGTGACCTGTCAAGCTGTCCAGGGTGTACTCTGCCCTTGCCCAGAGTTGGCTGAGATGGGCGCCAGCCTCCCACGTGACCCTAATTAGGATTAAGCACTTCAGAAAATGAATGAATGAATGAGATAGTCATAAGTCCGTTGTTTCTGAGAGTAGGAGATGAGAAGTGTTTCTGGTTGTCCAGGTTTTAGCGTAGTCCGTGCAACAACGTAGTTCGTTCAACGTAGTCTGTTCAAAAAGAGAGTATTTTTGGATGGATAGATTAATTGATTGGATGAATGGGTGGATTGTTGGATGAATGGATGGATGGATGGATTGTTGGATGGATGGATACATGGATGTTTGGATAGATGGATTGTTGGATGAATGGATGGATGGACAGATGGATGGATGTACTGTTGGATAAATGGATGGATGGATGGATGGATGGATGGATGGCTTAGTACAATAGTTGTGCATACTCCATTATTCTACCACACTTAAAAGGGACAGTGTACTGTATGTGTCACTATATGGTGATATACGGTATTTTATTTAATGTTATGAGATCAGACATATAATCTGAACGTGATCACTGCTGGCACTGATAACAGGGATTTAAGAACATTATATATTTAAAATAATATATAAAGGGTGGGCAGGTCACTGCTATTGGTCTGGTAGGTTTGAAGACATTCAGTCATTCATTTACTCATTCATTTACCAAACCACTTCAACCTACTGGGGTCACAGGGAGGTTGGAACCTATCTTAGCTGACAAGTGAAGGCTGGGTTCAACCTGAACAACTCTCCAGTCCCTCACAGGCCCAACACACACAACCATTTACACTCACACCTAGGGGCAATTTAGAACAGTCATTTAGCCTAATGTGCATGTTTTTCTTTGCAGAGCCTGGGACGTGAACCCATAACCTTCTTTCTATGAGGCAGATGTGCTATCCACTACACCACAGTGCTGCCACTGTGAAAAATCATGTAGTGATTAACTAGATTAAACTTTAATTTTTTTTTAAATTTAAAAGAGTTTCTATGCTCTCCCCGTGCTTCTGCGGGTTTTCTCTGAGTACTTAGGTTTCCTCCCACAGTCCAAAGATATGCACAACTGGCTGTTCCAAATCACCCCTAGGTGTGAGTGTGTGTGAATGGTTGTGAATGGCCCTGCGATGGATTGACAAGCTGTTCAGAGTGTACCCTGCTTTACCCAGAGTTGGCTGAGATAGGATCTAGTCTCCCTTTGATTTTAGTAGGGGTAATCAGTTTGGCAAATGAATGAAGGAATGAATGAAGCAATGAATGGATGATGAGATCTTGAATAACTCATTTAAAGTTAATTACATGTTGATTTAGAATGTACAACCCAATGACTTTTGATTTTTTTGACTGGACTCATTTTGTGACCTTGTGCTGACCTTAACCCTTGACCTTGACAATTTCGCAATCAAATTATTTCAAGGACCCAAGTAGGGTAGTGTCCCCACCAAGTTCGTTTAAAATCTGTGCACTGGTGTTTTCAGGATTGTTGGAACCATTTGCTGATATTAATCAATATATATATATACATATGTATATATTGAGATGTTCAACCAGGACAGATATAAACATGTAAACATATTAAACATTTTCTTGAACAAGGCTGATTTGACATGAATAGAAATCTTCCTGTGTGAATGCACTGGTAAAGGATTTATGAAATAATTAATTCCTATCAGTTTGATAAATGAGGCACAGTATTTCTTACTGATGGCATGGCAGGGGGTTTATTGCCACTGTTGCCTTGATCATTAGGGATGCATATTTCTGTAAAGCTGCTTTCTGATGATGTCTAATTTTAGACATCTAAAATAAGATTAGAAATTTCTCTATAATTATGACTCAATATGTATATGACTCCAGGCCAGTCATGAGGAATTATGGGAAGAGGACACCATTTTAAAAAATTGGACCTCTCATCCACACCCACTCCATACTTTACCAATTCAATGACACAGACAATAGATATGGCCATAGAGCCACAAGCCAGTTATACTGTGATTGTGTTTCATTCTTTTAAAAGAATTATTTTTTGTTATTCATGGGGATATCATGGGGAGGCTGTCGCCCATCTCAGCGGACTCTGGGCGAGGGCAGGTAACACGCTGGACAGCTCGCCAAGCCATCGCAGGGCAGAAACACGCTGATGGCAATGCACCCTACTCTTTACGAACAGTGAGAGACATGGCTGGCCTTTGATAACCCAGTTAGCTGCACTGGGGGGGTCAGCAGTGACAACTTAGGATAGTGCGGCTTGAACCTCCAGCCTTCGGATCAGTAAGCCAGCACCCTACCTCTGGGCCACCACTGCCCCTAACACATTATAGTGGTGAATTATTAAGAAAAATAAAATGTGTGATGAGAGTCAGGAACGTCTCGTGGACAAAGTGTGACTGATGTGTTCTGATTTCTAAAGAAAGTTGATTATAATATTTTTATACTAATTTTTGTTTTTCTTGACTAGCTGTATGGAGAGTATAGGGAACCCCCCGGAGGGTCCTCTCAACGAGATGCTGGTCACTTACTGACAGAGAAACAGGCGAAGAAACATCATCATCACCATCATGGACACCATCACCACGGTCATCATGGACTTCATGGGCGTGGTCACACCCACCGAAGCCGACACCACATGGAACCGTGCGCAGGGAAAGATGGAAAAGGCTCTGAGAAGAGGCGCGAATCCTTCCGGATTAAACAGTCCAAGTATAAAGGTGCCATTTATGCCATTTAAGTACAAAGGTGACCCAGTTGTGAGAAAGGGCATGTGTATTCATAATTTTTTTTAAAGCATGGTATGGATGTTATGTAGTAGTGGCTTGCAAAACTATTCACCCCCTTGGCATTTCTCCTATTTTGCTGTCTTAGTACCTGTAATCTAAATGGATTTTTTCTTGGATTTTATGTCATGGACCTACAAAAAATAGTCCAAATTGGTGACGTGAAATTTGAAAATAATACATTCTAAAAAAACACCCCGGAAAGGTGGTGCCTGAATATGTATCCACCCATTTTCAGTGAAGCCCCTAATTAGGATCTGGATCTACCAATTACCTCCAGAAGCCATATAAATAGTTAAATAATGTCCACCTGTGTGAAGTCTATGTGTCACAAGATCTCAGTACAGATACATCTGTTCTGAAAGGCCCCAGAGTCTGCAACACTACTCAAGAGGTGCCACCAAGCAAGTGACACCATGAATACCAAGGGGCTCTCCAAACAGGTCAGGGACAAAGTTGTGGACAAGTACAAAATGGAGTTGGGTTATATATAGATGGATGAATGGATGCATAGATAAATGTATGGATAAATGGATGTATGGGCAGATGGATGAATGGATAGATACTTGATTGAATGGATGAATGGATGAATGGATGTGTGGATGAATGGATGGATGAATAAACAGGCAAATGGATGGATGAATGAGTGAATAAATGAAAGAATGGATTGTTGGATAGTTGGGTGGATGGATAAATTGGATAGGTGGATGGATAAAATGATGGATGTTGGAAGAAAAAAGAAGTTGGTTTAGCAATTTATTTTGACTGAGCCAATAAATGTAACAATTAAGAATAAATTAGTAGGAGGAGATAGTCTTAGGGGCAGTGGTGGCCTGGTGGTAGGGTGCTGGATGGCTGATCCCAAGGTCGGGGATTCAAGCCCCACTATCAATGAGATGTCACTGTTGTCCCCCCTGTGCAGCTAACTGGGTTATCAAATGCAGGCCTCTCAGGGACAAAGTTGTGGACAAGTACAAAATGGAGTTGGGTTATATAAAAAATATACCAAACCTTGAAAATCTCACAGAGCACCATTAAAGCCATCATCACAAAATGAAAATAATATAGCACCACAACAAACATGCCTAGAGAGGGCTGTCCACCCAAATCCACAGACCAGGCAAGGAAGGCATTAATCAGAGAGGCAGCAAAGAGACCAGAGGTAACCCTGAAGCTGCTGGAAACTTCCACAGTGGAAACTGGTCTGGAAAAAGACATTGGTTACAGAAAAGTAAGATTGCACAATTAGAGGTCTCCAAAAGGCAAGTGAAAAACTCCTAAAACTTAAGGTCCTCTAGTCAGATGAGACCAAAATTAAAATTTTTGGCCATCATGGAAAACAATATGTCTGGCACAAACCCAACATCTCTCATCAAACAAAGACCACCATCCCACAGTGAAACATGGTGGTGGCAGTATCATGCTGTGTGGATGTTTTTCATCGAGGGAATGATGGATGGTGCTAAATACAACTAAATTCGTGAGGAAGGGAATTCTTGAAGGTGCTGGAGCTGTTTTGCCTTTAAGAATGCTCAAAAATACCTTTGGTTAGATGTACCAAGTTCAAAGAGACCTACCCTAAGAGACTTGCAGTTGTAGTTGCTGCAAAAGTTTTACAAAGAACTGATTTTGGGTGAATTAGTAGTGTCCAAAACCCCCCTTCCCCCCTCCCATTTTGACTGTAAGGTAACAAAATATGAAAAAAGACATGGGGTGAATGCTTGTGTTTGTACCCCGTAACACACTACTAGATGACTGTATATCACATGGAATGCTATGAAGAATTTTACGAATATATGGTGAACACTCAGTACGTTTAGCTGTCATTGGTATGCCTTTTTGTATAGCCTGACATATAATTCTGGCTGTTGAAACATTTTTGATTCATGTCCTTGTTCATGCAGACTGTGTGGCTTGTGTACAGAAGTTCCTAGTAACAAAACTGGGAGAGGACTGGGTCTTCCTGGTGCTTCTGGGTATCTCCATGGCATTAGTCAGTTGGACCATGGACTATGCCAGTGCCAAGAGTCTCCAAGGTATTACATTTTGAGAAAATCAATAGTTAATAGAACCATCTACCCAGGTTCACACTGAGTTCTGGAGCTTGGATAAACACTGCATACAGAAATAGAACTTAACTCTACACACTTATTATCTTATCGAACATGTTAAAGGAACCTGGATTAATAATCTCATCTCAATCTGCTGGTTGAAGATCTCCACTGGTCAGAAATCATGTTTTAGCTGTGTTTATTGTATTCATTAATGCATTTGCCAAACCACTTTATACTACTAGGGTCACAGGGAGGATTAAGCCTATCTCAGCCGACTCTGGGCACCTTGAGCAGCTCACCAGTCTATCGTAGGGCCAATACATACACAACCATTTACACTCACCCTTAGGGGTATAAAGGCCTGGGACTCGAAACCCAGGACCTTCTTGATGTAAGGCGGACATATTAACTACGCCAGTGTGTCACCCTTTTAGTGTCTTTATTTTCTTCATATTTTACCATTTTGTCTTCTTTCCTGGTTTGTCTTTGTCATTATTATTCTAGTCTCTTATTCATTTCTCTACACCCTCAATGGTCATATATCATTGCCCCTTCCTCTTGATAAAACAGATCAATGTTTGCTCACTCTTTCCTCTTTTTCTATCCCTTCTCTCTTCCATTTGCTGCTTCTACAACCTCATACTCAGCTTATAAATGGATGTATGGGAAGCTGGGGGGAAATGTCCCACTGCAGTACTTGGTTTGGGTCGCCTATCCAATGGTTCTCATCTTGTTTGCCTCCTTCTTCTGCAACCTGATTGCTCCTCAAGCCATCGGTGTGTACTCCTTGCTGTTTCTGTCACCCAGGTCTTTGTTGTAATACTTTCATTTTAACTGTTTCTGCTTCTCCTTCATTGGCAAATAGCTTTTAAAGCTCTAAAAGTGTACCATGTCACTGCATGCTGCATGGTTCCATACAGTACCCGATGTGAATTCTGATAGTCCATTTGTTTTGGTAAAGGTGATAATGTTTTTAGAGGGCAGTGGTGGTTCAGTAGTTAAGGCTCTGAGTTACTGATGAGAAGGTCATTGGTTCAGGCCCCAGTAATGCTATGTGACCATTAAAGGCCCTTAAAGTGTAAATGATGTAAAGTGTATGTATATGCCAAATGCTGTAAATGTATTAGATAGGATGAATAAAATTATTTCCAATTTCACATGCTTTTAGTTCAAGTTTTCACTAAAAACCAACAGTGGTCTACAGGAAAGACTTCTATACTATACACTTCTGTTGTCTGTTATTTTGTTTGCAACTTGTTCTTTGACTGGAAAGTATGTGCTCGGCCCATCTACTGATGGTGATGATGAGAGGAAGCAATCCACTCTGATCATGTTCATTTCACTCATTGTGGTATTTTAAATGTATCTTTTCATTCACCACTGATTTTAAATTCACACCTCCCTGTAGGGTACTTCGATAAGCTCTGTCCCCAAATTCATGAATGTCCACTGCCAAGGCTCAGACCATAACAATCACACCCTCATCTTCCCTCCAGCCAATCAGCAATAGGGTTTGTTTGTGCCGTGCATGTTCATAAATGCTGATTGGCTGGAATCGTTCTAAGCAAGAGCTGCATATGAACATCTGATTTGATTTCTGTAAAAAACTTGAAAAAGTGTATAGGATTACAATCAGTCAATAGACCTTGAACTGTTGGTAAAGTTTGTAAATCTACACACGGACCTAGAAAGAAATCAGCCCCAGCATTGCTTCTTTGTACCATCCTGTGTATTATCTATTTATTTATTAACAGCAGATAATATAATGATGATAAATTAATGTTATAAGAATAATAATATATTAAAATATTATATTAATGCATTCTTTTTAACCCTGAAATTATTTATAGTCCTGCTTTTATTCCGGCCTCGTCTGATTTTATGTCTAATCATTACGTATACCTTCTATTGTTCTTTGTGTTATTTTAACTGCTAAGGAGGTTGCAAGAGGATCTTCACAGAACCAAAAAATGTCCTTAGTTTTACTGACACATGATTTGATCAAAATCAAACGTGCTGAAGAAGGGACTTTGTGGAGGGTTAGTAGACTATGATAAGTGGTTGCAACAACATTATTCCTCGATATTTTCTGGACTATCAGTGTCCATCATCGTCTGCCAAGATGTGATTGAAAGACGACTTAATTGTTCATTTGAAATGTTATCATGGTTTATCTACAGTTATTCCACCTGATATTACCACTCATTGACTCATTTGCCAGACTGCTTATTCCTACTACGATTGTAGGCATGCCGGCATCTTAGCCGACAGGCGAATGCTGGATTTAACCTGTTCAGCTCGGCAGTCCCTCTCAGGGCCAACACACAACCATTCAGACTCACACCAAGGGCAATTTGGAACAGCCAGTTAGTCTAATGTGCATGTCTTTGGACTATGGGAGCAAACTGAAATACCCAGAGCAAACCCATGCAAGCATGGGAAGAACAAGCAAACTCTATTCAGAAAAGCCCTAGCCGAGCCCAGGACTCGAACCTTCTTGCTGTGAGGTGGATGTGCAAACCAAAGTGCCACTTTGCCGCCCCCTGGTGTTGAGTTTTCTATGCTTAGAAAGCACGTTCCTCTTTCCATTTCATCTTCCCCGTGTTTCTTTAGGTTCTGGGATCCCTGAGATGAAAACAATCCTTCGAGGAGTTGTGTTGAAAGAGTACCTCACAGTTAAAGCGTTTGCAGCAAAAGTAGTTGGCCTTACTACTGCACTAGGAAGTGGGATGCCGGTCGGCAAAGAGGTAAAGCATTCGCATAGTGTATGAATATAAACTTTCCTTATATATAAGACATGTTGAAACATACTAGTTATATTTCTGTATGTGTTACTCAGGGTCCTTTCGTACATATAGCCAGCATTTGTGCTGCTGTGCTCAGCAAGTTTATGTCCCTCTTCTCTGGGGTGTATCAGGTAAGTAGAAGAGCTATTTTCATTACTCTTTATCTATAAAGTGCTATAAACACATGGAATTATCTGGAAAAAAATAATTTGGAGCTTATTATAACAGAAAGGAGGATTAAATCCGAAATGGCATATTTATTATGAATGCCACGGTGAGATGTCAGACTTTTGTGCAGAGTGGTGCCCAGGCGCAGGGCATGATCTGTATATCCAAATGTGAATCCCAAACCCTAACTACACTACAGACATGTTGTATAACTCTCACTCACTTACTCACTCACTCATTTGCTGAACCACTTGATCCTACAATCCTGCCAGGCCATTGCAGGTCAACACACACAACCATTCACACTCATGCTCACAGCTAGGGGCAATTAAGAGTCAACACATACTCCCTCGAGACGTGTCCACTGCTTGTTTTCAAGCTCAAGCACAGGTGGCAACAGAGGGTAGTGTAGAAGACCTAAAACACGTGTGTCAGACTCAATGCCTGCGAGCCAAATCTGGCCCACCAGCTTATTTTATATATTGCCCACGTGAACTTTTAAAGAATATGATTACTCACCTTCACTCTGGGCTAAGGTGCGGCTGCACCCTGAACAGATCGTCAGACACAACCATTCACACTCACACCTAGGGGCAATTTGGAACAGCCAGTCAGCCTAATGTGTATGTCTTTTTTGACTGTGGGAAACCGGAGTACACAGAGAAAACCCATGCAAACAACATGCAACTCCACACAGAAATGCCTAAGCTGAACATGGGACATGAACCCAGGACCTTCTTGCTGTGAGGCAGATGTGCTAACCACTACACCACTTTGCCACCCTTGTTGTATAACTGTTAGTTAAAATTGGGAACACACTATTTGTTTTCTTTTATTTTCCTTCTGATTTTTGTGTACTGTATTCATGTGTAGTAACCATCAAGACCCTGCATCAGTAAACACATTTTAATCAGCCACACCTATGCAGATGACCACTCTCTAACTGGCCTATCCTGGGAACTGCATATACTCTGAACTTATCAAACCTGTGTACTTACCAGAATGGCTGTGCTCTGTATAAAACTCCTGAAAAGTGTAAAATAAACTAGAGAACTGCTGGATGACATGCCTGTGTGTGCTGAGATCATGTTTCCTTACCAGGCCTGGTAAGGAAAGATCAACCCTGAGCAGGGGAGGGGTATCTAAACCCGAATGTGGAGAGTTGTTTGTCTGCATGAAATCGTTTTTCATTGGGTTACCTGTGGTCCAGCACAGGCTCAGTATCAACATCTCGTGTCTCTGTCATTTAATCTGTGCAGCAAAATAGAAAAAATTGTGCAATAATGTTCCAGCAGTACCTGGTGAGCACTTTAATCGTGACGTAATGACGTTATCCAGTCAAGACTAGTTTGATAACTGGTTAAACAGGATATAGTCGGCCATGTAGTCGTTCACCACTGCTTATCAGTTAGGACTTTTCATTGCTGTGTAGGGTTTTCTCACTCCAGGGAATGTGTGTTGCAGGAATGTGACCTGTATTTCTCTTTAGCTTTTTTATTGGGATGATCAAACTACTCACACATGCACATGCTGTTTGTGGCAGGCCCATTCTAAAAAATGTATTCGTGTGATTTTGGCAATGGATTGGTCTGGGAACCCAAAGAAACCCAAAGAAAACTTAAAGGAACTAATGAGAAAGCTATGAATCCAGGTGGCCCAGTTTGCGCTCCCAGAGCATTTAGTTTCTCTTCATAGAGTACGCAAAAATCAAAAGGCAAAACATAACAATAACTCTAAAAAGCAGAGGGTCACCTAGAGAGTGTAGGGTAACTCCGTCCTGCAGTATAAATAGTACAGTAAATAATTCCTAAATGCATTTCTTTTTTATTTACCCATGTAATCATCTTACAATATGTTCCGTAGTATGTGGACTTGATGAAATTATTTTATTAAAAGCTCTCTCGTTTGAAGAATTTACAAGATGGCTGTGGTTTGAACTTTCAAGGTCACTCAAGGTCAAAGGTAACTGTGTCATTTGGAAATCAATATATGGTTTCCTATTAGTGTTCCACAGTAAAGGCATGTCTATCAGCACTCATTTTAAAGTTATAAACTCTTTATCTCCAAACGTTTGTGACCTTGCTCTGACCTTCACCTTTGGTCTTGACATTCCAAAATCAAATCATCTCTGGGACTAAGGTAGAGTAGTGTCCCCACCAAGTTTGGTGTGAATCCATGCACTGGTGTGGTCAGGATTTTGTTCAGGGCAAACGGACAAATGTCGCTGATTAGAATACCTCCACCTGAACCTGAACGCTGTTTTGTAGTGGAGATAATAACGGTTAAATAAATCAAATAAATCATGTTAATATTTAATAAATAAAAAGGTACATTTATCAATTATTTATTTGTTAATCTGCAAAATGGTTTAATTGTATATCTATTTCTATACACACTCAGTTCTTCTCTTCTGTGTATTATTTATACACCCCTTCTCTTTCCACTCTGTGTCAGTAGAGCCCATACTGCTACACAGATATTCTCACGGTCGGCTGTGCTGTGGGGGTAGGATGCTGTTTTGGTACCCCACTCGGAGGTAAAATGTGGCACTTAGTTCATATACTCCTTCTATTTTCTGTACAAATTAATTCATATGTATTGAGATGAATATCAGACGGCTGGACTGTAACAGATGGTACACGAGAGTGAGCACGCATTATGGATTGATTCTTTATTCCACTTACTATTAATACTGTTGGATCTTTTCTTCTTTCTTTTTCTCTGTCTCTAGGAGTGCTGTTCAGCATTGAGGTCACATCTACTTTCTTTGCAGTGAGGAATTATTGGAGGGGATACTTTGCTGCCACATTCAGCGCCTTCATATTCAGGGTGCTTTCAGTGTTCAATAAAGACGCAGGTGAGACGCAGTCAATTATTTATTTATTTGCCAGTCTGTAGCTTTTCTCCATTTGTGCAGTGTGTTATTAGTGTATTTAAAATAAGGCTGTAAATATTATTCACTCAAAGTAGGAGACCAGAGAACATGTTCATAACCCAGGTATTATATTCTGTAGCCGGTTTCATTAATTCGCTCATTAATTTACTCCTTTGCTGAACCACTTAATCTTGCAAGGGTCACGGGAAGGCTGGCACCCTATCTCATTCGCACTTGCGTACCCAGAGCAAACCCAAGAAACCAACATTCTTGCCAAGCCTGGTACTTGAACTTAGGACCTTCTTGCCTTAAACGCTAACCTCTACACCACCGCGCCACCCCAGGTGGTATTTATTAACTCACTTATTATTTGCCCAATGGCTTAATCCTACTAGGGTGGCGGAGAGGCTGGAGCCTTTCTCAGCCAACTCTGGGCAAAGGCAAAGTACACCCTGAGCAGCTCACCAGTTTATGGCACGGCCAGCTGGTTTTATACAACACTTATATTTTTATCTGCCACACATTTTTATCTAAACGCAGTTCAGTGATATCTATTCATACAGAAAATACTCTGATTATTTTTCCCTCTTTCTGGTTTCTTCCAGTCACCATCACTGCTCTGTTCCGCACCAAGTTCCGCATGGACTTCCCCTTTGACCTTCAGGAGCTTCCAGCGTTCGCCATCATTGGGTGAGAGCGTGGGGCAAGAGCGTGCCGTTCGTGGTGAGGGCACAATCCTCAAGCTGTGTTTGCTTTATTGAAACTCTTGCAATACCACAGTGCCACATTAATTTTGAAAGCACACGAAATGATTTTGCTGCTTTCACTTGTTTTACTGTGTTCATTATTTAACTAAACTTAATAAAGTGACATTAACACATTACGCTTTGCATGTCAGATGTTTGGTATAGTGTGGCATTAGCATGCTGAGTACTGGAACAAAGCTGTACTTATCTGACGTCTCCAGTCACTCTGAGAGGTCAAGGCAGTTCAGACAACACAACTCTTTAACAGAATGACAGCAGAATGTTCCTCCTGTGCTTGCGTGGGTTTCCTACAGGTACTCCGGTTTCCTCCCACAGTCCAAAGACATGCACATTAGGCTAACTGGCTGAGGTGTGAATGTGAGTTTGAAAAAGAGTTGATCTTGTGATGGACCGGCCAGCTGTTCAGAGTCTACCCTGCCTTTGCCAAGAATCAGCTGAGATAGGCTCCAGCTACCACCCTGTGGTCCAGTGGTTCAGCAAATGAATGAGTGAGAGTGCATGATTGTCAAGAAATTTATTATAAAACTGAAGCTTCCTTGACTTACCTATTCAATTTCTTACATAATCTAAAAGTGAAGGGGCGGGACTTAGGCTTGCTACCTGCTGTTAACCTGAATTAGCCTTTAGCCTATTATTAGCCTGCTAATTTAAAATACTCATAATCCATTGTGGTCCTGCGATGGCCTGGCGAGCTGTCCAGGGTGTTCTCTGTCCTCATGACCCTAATTAGGATTAAGCAGTTCAGAAAATGAATGATCCATTGTGAATCCCTATGTTTACAGACTGTATATTAACAGTTCATGATAGATGTGTTTATCACTTGTCTCTGGAACAATACTGTTGTGATTTTAAACTCTTGCGCTGTTATTGTTGTTATGGCAGCATGTTTCTGTCATGTTGTGTTGTCTGAATAGCATGGTGACCTCTAAAGGCCACCAAAGAGTTCTTTTTAATAATAAAAATAATAAAGGAGAGGTGGTGGTGATGAAAGTCCCTGAGATGAAACATCAAGCTGATTATGCAATGCTTGACATCCACCCAGCCTGAGATGAATAAATGTTTTACCATATACTACACAGGAACAAAAAAGCAATCTGAATCATGATTTTATATAAAAAAGAGTTTTAACTGTTTTGTTAAGTAAGATGAGTCAGGTGACCTCCACTCTCTGCAAGCAGGGCATAAGTGCGTTAGGTAACAATGTGTTTTTAAACTCATTCAAAATTTTAGGATAAACAACATGGAAACAGGAGCAGCACAGTGGTGTAGTGGTTAGCATGTCTGCCTAACAGCAAGAAGGTCCTGGGTTTGAGTTTGCATGTTACCCATGGGTTTGTGTGGGTATCCTCTGGGTACACAGGTTTCCTCCCAAAGACTAAAGACATGCACATTAGGCTAACAGGCTGTTTCAAATTGCCCCTAGGTGTGAGTGTAAGTGTGAATGACTGTGTATGAGTTGGCTCTGTGATAACTGGTGAGCTGTGAAGGGTGTACCCTGCCCTCGCCCAGAGTCAGCTCTAGGATTAGAGTTCGGAAAACAAATGAATGAATAAATGAATAAATGAACTACATGGAAACACACACACACACACACACACACACACACACACACACACACACACACAAACAAACACACACACACACACACACACA
>JAQMYF010000011.1:2775411-2785762 GCA_030014195.1 Neosilurus mollespiculum | reverse complement strand
ACTCCCTCAGTTGACACAAGGAAGAAACCTTGAGAGGAACCAGGCTCAGGAGGGAAACCCATCCTCATTTGGGTGAATCTATAAAATACAAACCATATAAGAAAATTTCTTTACAGTCCAACATGTAGTCCGGTTGTTTATACCACAACAAGCTGCTTCTGTCCTTCTGTCAGTCAGTATTTGTAATAATAATATGACAGGCAATGGGACGGTACAGTGGCGTAGTGATTAGCATGTCCACAGCCAGAAGGTCCTGGTTTCGAGTCCCCAACTTCAGCTTCAGCTTCAGTCCCTGTGTGGTTTTTTATGTTTTCCCTCTGCTTGTGTGGGGCTACTCCGCTTTCCTCCAGCAGTCCAAAAACATGCACAGTTTTTAAATTACTCCGAGGTGTGAGTGGTTGTTAGTGTTTGGCTGTTCAGGGTGTACCTCGCCTTCGCCCAGAGTCAGCTTAGATAGGCTCCAGCCTCCCTGTGACCCTAATAGGTTTAAGCAGTTCAGCTAATTAATAAATGAATGAAAGAATAAATTAATAAATGAATGAATTAACAAATTTGAAGCTTAAAAGTAATGAATCTTATTGCTTTGAAATTTGCAGTTCTGGATGTCAGCAGTTTCAACGACGATGCCCATCCCGTCTGGAGCGTTCATGCCCGTGTTCGTACTTGGTAAGATAACAATGACAATGAGCAACAGTAGAAACGTAAGTGTTTTGTTTATAATTAATACAGAAAGCTAGCCATTTTACATGTAAAGATAATATACAGTACATCAAGCCGAACATTATTATGAAATGAGCCCTGACATGATGATCGGGACCCTGATACACAGCAGAGCAGTCTTACATCACCTTGAAGGTTTTCATGATAATGTCCAACTCAAAAACATATTTTATTGCTTTCACTTATGACACATATCATAGCAATGGTCTACATCTATTACATCTATTACAAAGAAATGACAGACCACTGAATACTGCAACTGACCAATCAGAGTAAATATTCAAATGACTCTCGCTCACTCATTTGTTGAACCTATTAAGGTCGTGGGGAGGCTGAGGCTGATATCAGCCAACACTGGGCAAAGGCAGGGTACACCCTGAACAGCTCAGACCAACGCAGGGCTAACACACACACACACACACACACACACACACACACACAACTATCCACACTTACACCTAGGGGCAATTTGGAGCAGACAATTAACCTAATTTGCATGTCTTTGGACTGTGGGAAGAAACCGGAGAACCCGGATGAAACCCACCCAAAGAACATGCAAACTCCACACACAAACACCCTCGTCGAGCCAAGCCCTCGAACCCAGAATCTTCTTGCTGTGAGGTGGACATGCTAACCACTTTGCCACCATTCCGTCGTATTCAAATCAGATGCATAATAATCTTTAGTCTCTCTCTCTGTCTCTCTCTCTCTCTCTCTCTCTCTCTCTCTAGGTGCAGCATTTGGTCGTCTTGTGGGGGAGATCATGGCCACTTTATTTCCTCATGGTATACTGTTTGATGGCATCCTCTACCAGATCATTCCTGGAGGGTATGCTGTCATTGGTCAGTTTTACTTCTTTTTCTTCTCTTTTCTTTTCTTGTCTTTTCTTTCATTCACTTCCCTTTACTTCTCTTCTTTTCTCTTGTTTTCTCTTTTCTTTGTATTTCTCTCTTTTCATCACAAACCATATCATTACCTAAAAATTTATATCAGCAATAAGATCTGCCTGTGCCATTACAAACATTACCCAGATGCCATTACAAATCTTACCGAGCTGTGTTGCCCCAGCATGTGTAGGTATGTGGTGATTGGTGATCTGGCATTGCAACTTTGTCCAAATGGACCAGCAAATGGCAGTGTGCTTTGAACTCAAAAAAGAAATCCTACATCCTAAACAGAAGCTGATGCTGCGTATCCAGGACAATGTGATATGCACAGTTTGGATTGGTGATTTGTCACACATTTGGTTGACAGTAGCTTTTTCATCAATTTCACTTTATGCCAGTGAACTGTATAGTCTGCTGCAGTATTAGGAAGTGCCCTGCCTCACCTCACCTCCCCAGCCCACTCAGACAGGCATATCCTAGGTGGCCTGCCCCCCTAGTGGGGACAAACAAAAGCCTATCTAAATATGGTCTTTTAACAGGGTTACCTTCAGGCATATTGACAATATTAGAGACTAGCCAAAGGAAAGGACTTGAAATTAGAATACACATCATTGCAAGGGAAAAGTTTGTTGAGCAACTGAAACACCAGAATATTCACAACGCAGATCAATTTAAACCAGTGAGATGACATAAATAATAATAATTATAACTAGGAAGTAGGTGGCACTGTGGCGTAGTGGTAAGCACATCAGCCTCAAAGCAGAAAGGTCCTGGATTCGAGTCCTTGGCTTGGTTTTTTCACTGTAGAGTTTGCATGTTCTTTCCATGCTTCCATGGGTTTCAGGGAGTACTCCGCCCAGTATCAACTGAGATAGGCTCCAGCAAATGCATCCATTTGCATAGGCAAATGGTTGAGTGAGTAATAACTAGTAAATATGTTGACCAGAGGGGTGGGGGTAGATGGTGGCACTTCACTGTCACCTCAAGAGAGACGGTCCTGGGTTTGAGCCCCATGGTTTGCATGTTCTCTTGCTTGTGGGGGTTTCCTCTGGGTTATGTCATTTCCTTCCACAGTCCACAGACATAATGCTAATTGGATAAGATTGCCCCCAGCTGTGAATGGCCCAACTGACAGATACATGCTGGTTCCAAGCCCCAGTAAATGAATAGGATTAGGGAAAGACTGAATGGATTGAGAGTGTTGATGACTAGAACCCCTTCTTCTGTCTAAAAGGAAACAAACTTCATAGCAACAAAAAGAAATTGCTCTAAGGCTGCCATATGGCTAGTCCATTTAGCTGGGCTGAATTCTGTCTTGGGTGGCACAGTAGTGGTTAGCACGCCTGCCTCACAGCAAAAAAGGTTGTGGGTTTGAGTCCTGGGCTCAGCAAAAGCATTTCTGTTTGGATTTTAAATATTTTCCCTGTGCTTGTGTGGCATCCCCCGAGTCCGAAGACATGCTCATTAGGCTAATTAGCTGTTCCAAATTGGTCCTTTGTGTGAGTGTGTATGGTTGTACATGTGTGTATGTGTGTGTATTTGCCTATGATGGATTGGTAAACTGTTCAGGGAGTCAGTTAAGATAGGCTCTAGTCTCCCCACATGCTAGTAGTTCAGCAAATGAGCGAATGTTTTATAGCGTTTTAATCATGAGCCATCCTGCTTCCTGGCCCAGGATTCCGACTGCCTTGGGCCAGGTTTTTTCCAGCTCCATTATAGAAAGGTCAATAGCTACAGACTGGTAAATACATACCAGTCCAGGTAGTAAAATGGTTAATGAATTGACTGTATGTCATTTATCTCACTAATTTGCTGAACCACTTAATTCTATTAAAGTCACAGGGAGGCTCTCAACTGACTCTTGGCGAAGGCAGGCTACACCCTGAACAGCTCACCAGACCATCACAGGGCCAACCCACACACACAATTTGGAACAGCCAACTAGCCTAATATACATGTCTTTGGACTGTGCAAGGAAATCAGAGTACCCGGAGGACACCCAGGCAAGCACAGGGTGAACATGCACACTCCACACAGAAACACCCTTACCAAGCAAGGGACTGGAACCCAGTACCTTCTTGCTGTGAGGCAGATGTGCTAACCAGTACGCTACCATACTGCCCAATTGACTGTATGTGTCATATGCAAAGCAATGTTGGTACACCTCACTAGAGTGTCATCAGTTAATCTGAACTTGATGGTTGAACAGCATATGTGACATGATACAAATGTCATTCTGTCGAACATAGAAGTGTCTAGTGTATTCTACAGTCAAATCTTAAGTAAAGTTCATTTTTTGGCAGGTGCGGCAGCATTAACAGGTGCTGTCACTCATACAGTCTCCACTGCTGTGATTTGTTTTGAGCTGACTGGTCAGATCTCCCACATTCTGCCCATGATGGTAGCAGTTATCCTGGCCAACATGGTGGCTCAAGGACTTCAACCGTCACTCTATGACTCCATCATCCAGTTCAAGAAATTGCCGTATCTCCCTGAGCTAGGCTTCAGTCATATGAGGTAAGAAACATTTGCACAGAACCCCATACCAGTGAACAGTAATGCATCTTTTTTCACTGCAGCATGGAATACAGTGTACATGATGGAGCATGACCATCTAGGTTTTCTGATCGAATGGTTTATTTTATGGCTATACCATTTATATATACATATATCGGGTGGGCCAAGCAGATGTTCTTAGTAATTCCTGCAAATTTCAAGGTAATATTTTAAATAGCCTTTGAATTTGAGCAAAATCAAAATTGAGTCTCAAATATTACAGTACTGGACGTCAGGTGTCAGGAGCAGTGCTGCAACAGGTGTTTCATCTGTCAGTCAAGTGTCATCTGCGAATACCGTCTACCTCAGCTGACCTAGTTCAGAGAATAGCAGTGTCAGATGATTGAAACTGTGCCAGATGAGTTGCAGATTTGCAGAATAAATTTTTTTTTTTCAAGTGGCGATAAGGAGTTAATTGCAACATGTTTTACTGAAAAGGGGTGGACAGGGTACAAGATAGTCTGTACATTCCCATCGAAAAACTGGAGCAAATCATTTGTTAACATCTTGATCAGAAAGTTTGAGAAAGTTGGGGAGTGGACGGCCAAGGACAGCGTTTATTATGACATTAGGTAGCACTATATTCCAGTATTGTAATTTTGAAGACTCAATTTTGATTTTGCTCTCATTCAAAGGCTATTAAAGATATTAACTTGATATTTGCAGGAATTACTAAGAACATCTGCTTTCTACATCCAGTACATTTATGTAAGCTTATGGTCAAGGGTTTCAGAATTAGTGAACATTCAATTTTGGCCCCTTTTTTTTGGCCCACCTGAAAAATGTATGTATATCGAGACAGTAAGACATTTTTAGTTTATTTCTGTAGGAATGCCATCTCACTTGTGGGCAAAAAAGTGAAGTCATTTACTGCATTCACTTATCCAGGGATACTTACATTTTTGTCTCATTCATACAACTGATCAGTTAAGGGTTAAAGGTCTTTCTCAAGAAACTGGGGCTTAAAACCCTGAACATCTGATCAGCAACCTAGTGCATTAACCACTAAGCCTACTGGGGTCAGTACTGGACAACAAGAACTAAGTGGACCACCAACTATTATCTCCATTAATTAATTAATTAATTTGCCAAACCACTTCATACTTACTAGGGTCAGAGGGAGGCTGGAACCTATCTCAGCCAACTCTGGGCAAGCAGCTCGCCAGTCCATCGCAAGGCATCACACAAAACCATTCCCTCACACTCACACCAAGGGGCAATTTTGAACAGCCAATTAGCCTAATGTGCATGTCTTTGGACTATGGGAGGAAAGTGGACTACCCAGAGGAAACCCATGCAAGCACGAAAAGAACATGCAAACCCCGTATTGAAACATCCTCGCTGCACCCGTGACTTGAACCCAGGACCTTCTTGCTGTGAAGTGGATGTGCTAACCACTATGCCACTGTACCTCTGTCTATTATCTCCACATATTGTTAAATTGACTCAGTATGTATGTTTCTCCTTTACAACATTTAGCCATTTCTCTCTGGGAAGCCACTCAGGTGCTTTTTCAATCCCTTGCCACTTTGAGACTGGATGTCTGAAGATGCCAGCTTAATCCCTTAAAGTAAATCTTGGCAAGACTGAGCTGCTGTCAGTATGATGAATGGGACAGTTGTTGTTGTTGTTTTGTTGTTGTTGTTGTTCTTCTTATTTTTCTACTTCTTCTTATTTGTACACAGTCAGCAATTCTTTTTTACTGAAAAAAGTGTGTGGACCTGCAGAATGTGGCTGATTTTACATCTTCTCTTACACAGATGCTCGCTAACACTAGCTTGTTCCATATTTTAAATTATTTCAGTTTCACGGTGGGCATGATGACTCAGAGTGAGAAGGTTTGGAGCTGAAGGTCATGGGTTCAAGCCCCATTTGCCCCAAGTTACCCTTGAGCAAGGCCCTTAACCCTCAATTGCTCAGTTGTATAAAAATGTAAGTCACTCTGGATAAGGATGTCTGCCAAATGCCGTAAATGTGAACGAATCTCAGCCTTTCTCTGTGGAGTTTGCATGTTTTCCCTGTGTCTCCATGGGTTTCCTCTGCGTATTCTGGTTTCCTCACACAGTCTAAAGACATACACATTAGGTCAAGTAGCTACTCTAAATCCCACATGAATGTGAGTGTGAATGGATGTCTGAGGATTAGTGGCATGTGGCGTTTACTTTATATATTACATTTTGACGGGCGGCATGGTTGCATCATGGTTAGCATGTCTGCCTCACAGCAAGAAGGTCCTCAGACCCTAATATTATTATTATTTTCACTCTGTATGCCAATAGTTGTTAAGTTGACTATGATATTGTCCATTTTCTCCTCTGGCAGTCAGTATAACATCTTTGTTGAAGACATCATGGTGAGAAAAGTCAAATATCTGTGCTCACATTCTACGTACAGAGAAGTGCTCCATCTACTCGACTCCACTTCCCTCAAACATTTCCCTCTAGTCGACTCAAAAGGTGAGATTTTATAGAAACACAGAATAAATAATACACTATGGCCGTATCAGATATCATATTATTATTATTATTTTCTATATTTGATATGCATTGATCAGGTCTGGGTCTGAATTGGAATAAAAATATATATTTCTGGAAAAAGGCAGTTAAAACGATCTAATCAAAATGCATCACCTGTTTTTAAACCCAAGAATCGATGATCCTCTTGGGAAGCATTGAGCGGTCTGAGCTTCTCGCCCTCTGTGATTGGTGGCTCTCAGCGGCGAGGCGGATCCTGACGCACAGAGAGGGTTTGCAAGGCCAGGGGTTATACGCCAGCTGGGATTCCATTGCCTTTGTGGATGAAGATGGAGAAGACAGTGGTGGTGAGAAGGTGTGTGAACAGCAGATAAATGTCTTCTTCTGTTATTCGCTCTAAGCTCTAAGTTTGAGTTCTTGCAGATCCTCGACTGCTCCCAACCAGAATTACTCAGTCCTTTAGGGAAACAACCTGGACACAATATCAATCACAGAGTGTATTGTTCATGGTAAGATGGCAACACCTGGTGCTCGAGAGTGATGCATCAGCAAAGTGTACCTCTATCATTTTGGAGATCGCGAGTTCCCATGGAGAGCCCATGGATGCTGATTGGCCAAGGAAGGATGGCATACGCTCAAATCCACTTTAAAATTGATCAATATCGCCATCATGGGCGTATGTGCGCTCATGCATACAAGGGAGTGAATAGTGCTTTAAGTAAGATATATGCATATGCAGTAGCTTGAAAATATGAAAATACGAAAATGGCAGGCATCACGAGTCACAGATGAAGCATGTGCTTGCTCTCGTCCCTCACTAATTAATGTTGGCTGCATGATTGTTGTTCTTCGTTAGGTACCATGCCCCTTAAGGACACCCGAGACCATGATTTGTCCTATTACTTCCTGTACAATACATATATATCACAAACTCATATAACAAGTAGGGAGGCATGATGGTGTAGTGGTTGTCACAAGGTCTTGGGTTCGAGTGCTGTGCTTGATGAGGGTGTTTCTGTGTGGAGTTTGCATGTTCTCCTGTGGATTTCCTCAGGGTACTCTGGTTTCCTCTCACAGTCCAAAGACATGCACATTAGATTTATTGGCTGTTCCAAATTGCCCCAGGGTGTGAGTGTGAATGTGAATGGTTGTGTGTGTTGTGCTGTGATGGTCTGGTGAGCAGTTGAGGGTTCACCCCACTATCACCATTGCTCAAGCCTCCCTAATGGGTTTAAGCCATTTGGCAAATGAGTGAGTGAATTAAACATAAAAATATAAAATCATAAAAAACAATGAAAGAAAAGGAAATTGTTGTTTGTAAAAGTGGAAATATTGATTGTTCTCGTTCAACTTTTCAGAGTGTGACAATGCCAGAAGAAAGGAATGGACCTCTACCTTCACCCAAACAGTCAGAACCCTACACAAATCACAGCCCTCCTGGTGAGTTCATGTTATAGAAGAGTAAAGGATTAAGAAAAGAAATTCTGATCTAATATTTCTGTTTGTTTATTAAAATCCCACTGTGACAGTTTTACCATCAGATGATCAGAACTAACAATTAGTCATGAATCATATTGAGAAGGAACAGACTGTTCTTAATCTGTCTATTTCATGTTTTTACTCCAGATAAAGGCCCCCTCCGCTCCTTTAGCAGAACGTTACACAACCTTTTCTCCTCCTCTTCAAAACAGACAGAGGAACAGTTAAAGGTGCAAAAGTAAATTTCTAACTTATTAAAACATTACCGTTATCTGTTTTATTCTAGCTCTTACTTTATTCATATCGTGTTTTGTTTCGTTTTCCCCAGGAGCCCACACCTCCACCCCTCACTGATACGATGACACCTGAAGAGGTTGTGAATCTACTTCAGACTGGATTTTTAGTTTGGTTCATTTGTAATTGTTCAAAGTCTGAATACATGTACATTAAAATAATTGGCTGTTCAAAATTGCCCCCGGGTGTGAATGTGGGTGTGAATGGCTGTGTATATATTGCCCCTGCAGTGGTCTGGCAGCTGTTCAGGGTGTACCATATCTTCACTCAGAGTTGCCTGAGATAAGTACCAGCCTCTCTGCACCCCTAAGAGGATTAATTGGTTTTGAAAATAAGTGAGTGAGTGAGTGAAATAGCTACAGTGGTGTAAGGGTTAGCACGTCAGCCTCACAACAAGAAGGTTCTGGGTATGAATCCTGAGCTCAGCAAGGGCATTTCTGTGTGGAGTTTGCATGTTCTTCCTATGTTCGTGTGGGTTTCTTCCGGGTACTCTGGTTTCCTCCCACAGTCTGGAAACATTGCCCCTAGGTGTGAGTGCGATTGTGAATGGTTATGTGTGTGTTGACCCTGTGATGGACTGGTCACCTTCACCTTGAGTTGGCTGACCCTGGTATGATTAAGTTTTTTGGTGAATGAATGAATGAATGAATTGTGAATGAATTGTAGACAGTGTTGGTTATAGTGTGCTAACTCAGCACAAGACTCATTTTAATTGTTGTTATCCCTGTTAAAAAATCTGAATAAAAAAATTAGGATATCAGGCCCAGGTTAAAAAAACAGGTGTATGCATGTTTGAATTGTAGACAGTGTGTTTTAGGAAATAAAATTTCTGGTCTCTATATAATAAAATAAAGAGATATATGTGCTGGTTTATTGGCGTGTTTGTCCTTATCTGGTGTTGGTTGAACAGGTGAAAGCATGGGAAGATTCAGAGATGGATAAGCCGTTAGAATTTGATAGGGTGAAGATTGACCCATCTCCTTTCCAGCTGGTGGAGAGAACGTCGCTACATAAGGTAAGTTTACCTTCCAGAATCTTCCAGCCTTTACCTGTGGAACATTATTTATCCACTAAGTAGCAGATTTGCTATTTATTAGGTGTTTTTTTGTATATATAGTACATTTTAACTCATCTCTTTAAAACTACGATTAATAAATATCGATTAATATTAGAAAAACAGTCAATTAAATTTGTATTATATTTCTTTAATGTAACTTTCACCTTCCCAGTAATAATCTCCTTTAGATGAAGCAGGTCCATGCTGGATTCATAACTACATGTCAGCATATTTCAATTGTGGCAATTTTATTTATAACTTTTTTCGCACAGTGGCATAGTAGTTAGCTAGAATGTCCTGCAAGACAACAAGAATGTCCTGGGTTCAATTCCTGGGCGTTTCTGTGTGGAGTTTTCATGTCCTCCATGTGCCTGTGTGGGTTTCCTCCAGCTACTCCGGTTTCCTCCCACAGTCCAAAGATATGCATATTAGGCTAATTGGCTGTTCCAGATTACCCCTAGGTGTGAGTGTGAATGGTTATGTGTGTTGGTCTGGGTATTCAGGGTGCACCCTGCCTTTGCCCAGTGTTGGCTTCAGCCTTCCTGCAACCTTATTAGAATTAAGCGGCAAATAACTGAGAGTAAGTGATTTTTTTTTTTGCATGACATCTTCATGGATCGAAGTGATGAATATAGCGTTACTTTGTGTAAAATATAAATGGTCCCAGTCTACTGAAGGGTATATGTCCATGAGAGGTTATTGGCTGAGCTCAGAGAGAGGGAGGGATAATATATGATTGATTCCTTTTCACACACACACTGTTAGATCTTCTAGAATTATCTAGGCTTCTCGTCGATCAGTCCTGAAGTGTCACCCAGAGCTCTGGGGTGAGACATGAGAAAAACACTGACACCCACGGAGAGTTACAGTCTTTATTCACGCAT
>JAQMYF010000011.1:2762541-2775311 GCA_030014195.1 Neosilurus mollespiculum | reverse complement strand
TCTTTTACATGCCTCCCACCATAGACAGTGAGAGACATGGCCGGCATTTGATAACCCAGTTAGCTGCACTGGGGGTATTATTATTATTATCATTATTATTTATTTCTTTATTTATTTAGTACTTAATCTCAGTGTACATTCTTTATTCTTGATCTCTATCTTTATTTATTAATCTCTTTGGCATTGAGTCTGTTTGTTTAGGATTAGATGCAGGTTTATTATTACGAAAGGTTTTTGTAGGCTTGTTTTTCAATATAAGAAAAAACTAAAATTTTAGAATGTGATGTGACAAATTCACATTCCGGTGAATGATGTAATACACTAAACATTTTTTGGTGAAACAAACCATTATACAATAAATCAGGAAAATCATGGTGTTTGTATCTGTCATGTTTAGTTAAAATAATTTCTGATGATTTAGATGATGATGACAGGGTTTTATTTGTGTTTTTTGTGTGTGTGTGTCCTTTGGGGGGGGTTCATGATTTTGTAGTAGGTGTAGTGGATTTTGTAGTGGATTTTGCATGTTTTCCTTGTGCTTCTCGTGGTTTCCTCTGGGTACTCCGGTTCCTTCTCATATGTGAATGTGAAAGGTTTTATGTGTTGCCCTACAATGGACTGGCGAGCTGTTCAGCGTGTAGCCTGTCTTCACCCTGAGCTGGATGAAAACCTTGGCAGATTATTATATCAATATGTGTGTGTGTGTGTGTGTGTGTGTGTGTGTGTGTGTGTGTGTGTGTGTGTGGAGGTACTTGCTACATACTGAGGACCGGAATATCTTTTTTTGATCAGCATGCTTTCAAAGGGCTGTTTGCAAGTAACGACTTGGGGTTTTAGGGGTCAGGTAAGAATTACATTCAGGTTCAGGTTCAGATTCAAGTTTAGGTTTAGGTTCAGATTTAAGTTTAGGTTCAGGTTTAGGTTTAGTTTGAAGTTTAGGTTTAGGTTTAGGTTCAGGTTCAGGTTCAAGTTTAGGTTTAGGTTTAGGTTCAAGTTTAGATAGTAGAAAAATAGAAGTATTAGATTACATAAGGGTGTGTGTGTGTGTGTGTGTGTGTGTGTCACTCACAGTATGTGTGCATTAGTCACAGTAAGATTTTTATTTACAATACATAAAAATACACACATTGTGGATCTCATGCTCCAATCAATCGTTACAGGACACATGAAACACTTGTCCCTTTTCAATGTGAGTTCTTTTTATAAGGGCAGAAATTAAATCTCCAGATCTAAACCAAAACTAAATATAACTCATCTCATTTCTCTTATTTAAAATAATAAATATGCATATATGACATACACAATGCAACCAGATCCTCCACATGAAACATTCTCCTTCCTTTATATTTCTATAATAATGTTTCAATAAACAAATGCTGCTCAAAGTGCAGAACAGAAATCAGCACAAAAAATATTAGTTAATAACAACAAAAACAACAACAACAACAACAATAATAATAATAGTAATAATAGTAATAATAATATTAATAATAAATATTGATGGCTCGGTGGTTGTGTGCTGGATTACTGATCCCAAGGTCGGGGGTTCAGGCCCCACTATCAACGGGTTGTCACTGCTGTCCCCCCAGTGCAGCTAACTGGGTTATCAAAGGCCAGCCATGTCTCTCACTCTCTGTAGTAAAAGAACCATTGCTGATTTTCGTCAAGTGTAGGCTGCATAGCCGTCAGCATGTTTTTGCCCTGTGATGGCCTGGCGAGCTGTCAAGGGTGTACTCTGCCCTCACACAGAGTCAATTTCTGCCCTCGCCCTGAGATGGGCGCCAGCCTCCCCGCGACCCTAATTAGGGTTAAGCGGTTCAGAAAATGAATGAATGAGTTATTATTATTATGATTATTATAGTAATCCTAGTAATGACAATGATAATGATAATTTCCCCTGTATTATAGTTAAACATTTCTATTTAAAGCCATTGTTTACACACAGTTTTTTTTATGGTTATTTGCTATTGTGTATTGAGTTACACATCATCTCTTATTTGAGAGAGAAGATTATTCTAATCTATTGTTTGCCTAAATTAAACAGCAAACTTTTTAAATAATTAGAACAAAGCCTACAATCAATAAATAGCACCTTTCCTTCAGTTTTCATCCAATGTGTCCACAGTCATCCGGTCTCTCTAGGCAATAAAATAATGCACCTTGAATTAATTCATTTATCATTATTAAAATTCTTCCATATATTTTTAATCTCCCACAAATAGTTTAAATGATCTCAGTATGAGTAAATGAATAAAACAACTCTGGCATAACAAACATTGTTAATATTTAGCCTTATTTTTTACTTATGTTTTGTTTTAAACTGACTCACTAACTAACAAAAAAACTTCAAAAAGCTTTACATTTAAGAAATTTTTCCATGTGGTGTTCCTCTGGTAGTTATAGTACAGAAGTGTATTGGTGCCACACCAGAAAAAGAACAGGAGCGTTTACAACGGTCACATGGCATTTACATCCCAGTTTTACATGATTACACTATAAATGTAAGTAATAGTGATTGATACAGACACTTGGATTTTTTCTTTTAACAATATACATTTTATTTTGGTATAACAGTCTAAATTAATGTTAAAAACTTTTCATGTTATAACAAGGTTGTAATTTATATTAGTATATATTACAGGCGAAGAGCACAATCTGATTTGTCCTTTATCTGGTGGCGTAGTGGATAGAATGTCCAATTCACGGCAAGAAGGTGCTGGGTTTGAGTTATGGGCTCAAGTGTTTCTGTGGAGTTTGTACGTTCTTCCTGTGCTTGCATGGTTTTCCAAGTTTTGGGTACTCCGGTTTCCTCCAACATGCAAATTAGTCTAATTGGCTGTTCCTTACTGCCCCTAGGTGTGATTGTTTATGTGAATGGTTGTCTGTGTGTTGTCCAGTGATGGTCTGGCAAGCTGTTCAGGGTGTACCTTGCCTTTGCACAGTGTTGGCAGAGAGTGGCTCCAGCCTCCCCGCGACCCTAATAGGACTAGAGATTTTCTTGTTTCTGATTGCGAAAAAGCTAGCAAATATTTCTTGGTATTGCATCACTGCTATTAAATGCAACATAGTCACGTGCAACATAGTCATGTGATTGTTTCCTTTTAAAATATTTTGAAGGATAATAATTTAACAATTACAGAATTCAGCTTTCATGTGATAGAGAATTATTCAGACTTGAAGGGTATCTACGCAAATAATGACCCATCAACCATTGTGGTGAGCTGCTCCCCACTTCCACTGTATACTGTGTTTGTGGAGTACTGCTTCCCCCTCCCCAATGCAGCACCCCACAAACACAGTTTACAGTGGAAGTGGGAGCAGCTCACTACGACTGGGGATGTTGTCGGGAGGTGGAAGGAATACTTTGGGGACCTCCTTAATCCCAGCAACATGCCCTCTGTGGAGAAGGAAGGTTCAGGTGGGGATCTGCCCATCGCTGGGACTGAGGTCGCTGAGGTATTCAAAAATCTCCTCTGTGGCTGGGCTCTGGTTGTGGATGAGATCTGCCCTGAATACCTCAGGGCTCTGGATGTTGTAGGACTGTCTTGGTTGACACGTCTCTGCAACATTGTGTGGTCATCAGGGGCCGTACCTCTGGATTGGCAAACTGGGGTGGTAGTTCCCCTATTTAAAAAGGGGGACTGGAGGGTGTGTTCTAACTATCATGGAATCACACTCCTTAGCCTACCCTGAAAAGTCTATGTAGGATTACTGGAGAGGAGGATCTGACCGATGGTTGAACCTCGGATTCAGGAGGGACATGTGGTTTTTGTCCCGGCTGCGGCACTTTTGACCAGCTCTACACACTCTACAAGATATTGGGGGGGGCATAAAAGTTTGCCTAACCTGTCCACATGTGCTTCGTGAATTTGTATAATATGCAGAAGCAATATAATCAATTTAAATTAATACTTTGCCAGTAGGTGTATTATAATCGGATAAAGTATGGTGATGAGGTGAATATCATGAAATAAACCCAATAATAAGTGGTGCAGCACATTATCACTTACTTTTCAGAGACATGGTGAGATTCTGCTTCTATTACCAAAATACACAGCATATTGTTTGCTGTTTATTATTTATGTTATTTTATATTATGATAAAAATGTATAATATGTTATGTTCTTATGTTTAATTAACATGAACAAATATTTATTACAATAAATTTCATGTTATACTGGGATGATACTGATCCATGTTTCTGGTGTAGAAGCAATACACTTTCGTATCATAGCATGCTTCAGCTTATTTTTCCAAACAATCTAAGCTGCTGTGTGTAAGAATATGTTTTGTGTTACGTTACATTCTGGTCAGTGATGGAAACTGTATCTGAACTTCCTGTTTTAATTGTTTATCAGATTGTGATATGAGATCATTTGCGTTCAGCAGAAAAGGCCATAAGTAAAAAACAAAAAACAAAACAAAACAAACAAACAAACAAACAGTGAAAACTTGGGAAAACAGTTCAGTGGAAAGGAAACCAGCCCAAAGGACCATCTGTACATTCTTTAAATCGATAATAGTGCATAAATCTTATACAATATAAGTGTTAAACAGTATAGCACTGTTTCCTGTTGGGCAGTATTGTGCTTACTTATACTTTATAAAGAGCCTGTGTGTGTGTGTGTGTGTGTGTGTGTGTGTGTGTGTGTGTGTGTGTGTGTGTGTGTGTGGTCTAGGTATTCATCACATTCTAAATCTGTCACATCGCAGTCACATTATGGGGATTTGTCTTCCTTATGGGAACAAAACACAAATGCTCATAAACTATTGCATTCTAAGAAAAAAATTTTAAGGTTAGGGTAAGGGTGGGATTAGATTAAAGTTAATGTAAGGGTGGGATTAGGTTAAGGCTAGGGTGGGATTAGATTAAGGATAGGGTAAGGGTGGGATTAGATTAAGGTTAGGGTAAGAGTGGGATTAGGTTAAGGTTAGAGTGGGATTAAATTAAAGTTAGGGTAAAGTTGGGATTAGGTTATGGTTAAGGTAAAGGTGTGATTAGGTTAAGGTTAAGATAAAGGTGGGATTAGGTTATGGTTAAGGGTAAGGGTGGGATTAGGTTAGGGTTAGGGTAAGGGTGGGGTTAGGGAAAGGTTAAAGTAAGGGAGGGATTAGGTTAAAGTTAGGGGAAAGGTAGGATTGGGTTAAGGTTATGGTAAGGGTGGGATTAGGTTAAGGTTAGGGTAAGAGTGGCATTAGGGTAAGGTTAATGTAAGGATGGGATTAGGTTAAAGTTAAGGTAAGGGTGGAATTAGGGTAAGGTTAGAGAGGGATTAGGTTAGGGTTAGGGTAAGAGTGGGATTAGGGTAAGGTTAAGGTAAGGGTGGGATAAGGTTATGGTTAAGGGTAGGGGTGGGATTAGCGTAAAGTTAAGGTAAGGGTGGGATTAGGTTAGGGTTAAGGTAAGGGTGGGATTAGGATAAAGTAAAGGTTAGGGAGGGATTAGGTTAGGGTTAGGGTAAGGGTGGGATTAGGGTAAAGTTAAGTAAGGGTGGGGTTAGGTTAGGGATGAGGTAAGTGTGGGATTAGGGTAAAGTTATGGTAAGGGTGGGATTAGGTAAAGGTAAAGGTAGGGGTGTTATTAGGGTAAAGTTAAAGTAAGGGTGGGATTAGGTTAGGGTTAGGGTAAGGGTGGGATTAGGGTAAGGTTAAGGTAAGGGTGGGATTAGAGTAAGGTTAAGGTAAGGGTAGGATTAGGTTAGGGTTAAGGTAAGGATGGGATTAGGTTAGGGTTAGGGTAAGGGTGGGATTAGGGTAAAGTTAAAGTAAGGGTGGGACTAGGTTAGGGTAAGGGCAGAATTAAATTAAGGTGTGGGTAAGGGTGGGATTAGGGTAAGGTTAAAGTAATGGTGGGATTAGGTTAGAGTTAGGGTAAGGGCAGAATTAGATTAAGGTGTGGGTAAGGGTGGGATTGGGGTAATGTTAAGGTAAGGGTGGGATTAGGGTAAAGTTAAAGTAGGGGTGGGATTAGGGTAAGGTTAAGGTAAGGGTGGGATTAGGTTAAAGTTAGGGTTAGGATGGGATAATGTGTTTGTGTGTGTGTACGTGTGCGTGTGTGTGTGTGTGTGTGTGTGTGTGTGTTTGTGTGTGTGTGTGTGTGTGCGTGCGTGGGTGTGGGGCTGCTGGAAGTAAAATATATACGGGACACTTGACGCAACATTATTGCCAAAAGGTGAATAAACAGATAATGCTTTTGAGAATATACAGTACCTTAATACATACATGCAGTCATACAGTCTCTCTCTCTCTCTCTATCTCTCTCTCTCTCTCACACACACACACACACACACACACACACACACACATATGAATGTACATAGAAATACATAATATTTTGTTGCCTTTTTTATTTTATTACAAAAATTAATTTTAATTAATATTATAGTGATACTGTAATTCAGTCAGATATTTTCTGAACGCATGCACTTTCTTTTGGTTGTTCGTAGGTTAGTATTGCACTGATTCCTTTAGGTTCCTTTAATACTGTAAGTGTCTCTGATCCCATAGCATCTCTACATGTCTCTCCATCACACCTTCTCTGTGTGTCCCTGCATTTAAAGAACAATTAAAATTTTTATGATTATGTCCTTTATCACTTGTTCAATATTAATTAGTCAGAGCATCTCACTGTGGAGTCCTCCACAGTTTTGAGAAAAAAATCAAAGAAAGAGAGAGAACATACAGGTTGGGTGTGGGTGGTTATATATCAGTGTAATTAGTTGATTATTTCAGTAAAGATGGTTCCATATTTTCAGTGAGTGAGTGAGTCTCCTGAAAAAAAGAAGAAAAATCAAAGCTGTTAGTTGGTCGCCACGACAACCACGGCCCCTTCCTCCACTTCCTCTTCCTTGACGTCCAGGGACTGGATGATGCAGGAAGTGACCTCGAAGGGCATGTGCTCAGGCACCGGCTCCGCATGAGAAAGCGATGGGCTAACGCCACCAGGCATCGAAGCCTCTCTATGAGGCTGTGACGTCAAAACAGTTGTCATGGACACCGCCTCAGGTTCCATCGTTAACGTGATGTCATCCTCCTTAAAAAAGACAGTCGAGAAGAGAAATCAAATTTGTTATCAACAAACATCTACTTGTTTTCATCTTCCATATCTAAGAAATGAATCATGCCTTGGTTTCACTGCACAACACACCTATGCAAAGTTCTACATGAACTTCTGCTCATAGTCTACTTCCTGGGTTTCTCCATAGTACCTGCTTCTAGTTTATAAGGTTATATAAATAATTTTATATGTAAATGTTATAGTGTTGTTTTGTTTTGGTTAAGGATTTTGCTTGCATTTATACCTTGGGAGTCTTCCTTTGTTGGCACTTGCCTGATGGTTACAGAATATAAATACTGTGTGTATATATATATATACACCCAAAATTTCAGAATGAATATTCGCTGGTGGAAGAAGAGGCTTGCGTCTTGCTGGTTGGCTGTAACAGCCCATTTGATGAAGATGGCGCGTAACAGTATTTGAGCTGGTTTGGGTGTCTTCTGCAATGTCTGCGGCCTTGGAACAGGGATTTTTCTTCATTGCTCTCTTCACGGAGCAAAGGCATGTTTCTGATGGTCCAGGTCGACCTGGTCGTAGATCCATGGCGGTCTTACCTTCACTGTTGAACTTTTTACCGTTGACAGAGGAATATTCAAATTGTTGCCTATTTGTCGCTGGCTGATGCCACCCTCTGACTGACCCACAACTCCACCTCTCTGAAAATCTAACAATTCTTGAGCTCCTGGAGTGTGAAGCATAACTTTAGCACAACTTTGTACACCTTTATACAGCAGGCTGACTTGTGGTCATTAAATTTAAGTCTTTAAATTTAAGTCAGATTTTCAGAGAGGTCGTATTGTGCGCAATCTTCATCAGATGGGCTATTATGGCTGAGCAGCAAGATGCAAGCCTCTTCGTCAACCAGAAAATATTCATTCTGAAATTTTGGATGTCTATTCTATTTACTTATGTCCAGTCTCTGTGTATGTATGTATATATATATATATATATATATATATATATATATATATGTGAGTGTGTGTGTGTGTGTGTGTGTGTGTGTACACACTCTATGTTCTACCTCATTGGACTTGGACATCTCACCCAACGTCAACTGGGATTTGCTCCAGCTCAGATTGTACACTTTGTTATCCACCTATTTAGCTATTTATTTTATTGTTACCAAACAATAAAATTGAAAATCCCAAAGAACACACCTTGGTGTCCTCCTCCTCTTGTTGCTCAGGGATACACTCATTTTCTGTAATTAATTCCTCGCCGTATGATTCTGGCAGGCCCATTTCTGCCAAGGCTATGCTCATGTGTCCCATCATTTCCATCTGATGTGGCTCCACTTGTGCTGCTGCCCACAAATCAGCCAATCGTGGATGAGTGGGTGGACCCAAACTATGAATGGTACTATTGGGTGTGGCTTGCAAAGAATGGGAGGTGCTGTGTATCCGATGTTCTAGCGACTGGAAAAAACATACAGTAGTTTAAAGACAAAAGTTGAAGCAATAAATAGTGTATATATAATGGAATTGTTGCATTAGCACTGGTGTTGCCCCAGATGTCTTTAAGATCAGTTTCTACATGATGCAGGAGATCTAAAGGGTTCTAACCTGCTGTTGGTACTGCATGAGTTGCTGCTGCTGCTGGTACTGTTGTATCTGCTGCAGCTGCTGTAATTGGCTCTGCTGCTGAAGTGCAAGCTGCTGCTGGGACAGATAGTGGGTGGAGCAATCATAGCCTTCTCCAGAAGCCCCACTAGCAATGTAGGAGCCAGCAGCAGGAGACGCCATGCCTGATAGCTCGTTGCTGATTGGCTCCCAGGCATCAGAGGACGAAAGGCAGTACAGACCCTGGGAGACGTAGGTGTGAGGCCACATTTCTGCAGATGAATGATGCAAAGGCTGATCTAGAGTACAGAAGACATCATCATCATCATCCTTTTCCCCCAGGCCATCAGACTCTTAAATTCATAGATTGCACAAATCCATAGACTGTTCTACTCTCTGCTCTAATGCCACTTTATACCTCAATTTATTACATTTTGTACAGTTTTTGCCATTTGCATCATATTCTATATATTTGCACTATATTCTATATATTTTGCACAGTTTTTGCCATTGCACTATACTCTATATATTTTGTAATTTGTACATATTCTGCAGTTTTTGCCATTTCTTTACTATTACACTGACCTTATTGCATATTTTTATACTGTGTACATTGCTTTTTTATTATATATTTATATAATAGTGTATAAAGGTTTTTTTTTATATATATATATATACATACTGTCTATATTTCATATATTCATGTCAATTTCATATATTCATGCCGATCATTTTTCATCTCTTATACTGTGGCGAGCAAATGCAACGACATTTCGTTCTGTATACACCTGTATATCTGAATGACAAATGAAGCTAAGTCTAAGTCCAAGTATAATTCACCAGCAAAGACAAGGAGGAAGCAACAGCATCTCCCTCAGGTTGACCTGGGCTCTCTGACAGGGGTCTTCAGATGGTTGAGTGAGTTCTGAGTGCATATGCATGATTATACTTTTCAGAGCGCTGACACTTCTGTTTTTAAAATCCTTTTTTTTTATTGATTTCATGTAATATTCTAATTTTCAGAGATTTTGGATTTGGGGTTTTCATAAGCTGTAAGCCATAATTATCAAAATTATAACAAATAAAGGCTTGGAATATTTCACTTTGCATGTAATGAGTCTATATAATATATTAGTTTCACCTTTTAAGTTGAATTACTGAAATAAATTAACTTGTCAAGTTTCACCTGTAGAGATAGAGGATATGAGATTTAACCCTGATTTATACTGTTACAGTATTGCCACAATTTTTGCTGTTACTTGTCAACTCCCAGACAGCTCCCTTCCATTACAAGACAATTACCAGCTGGAGTCAGTGAAGGCTACCATGTGCTTCCTCTGTGACGAATGTGACGCCAACCACCGCTTCTTTTCCACACTTATTACTGATTATTACTGAGAAAAAAACAATCACAAAACACATTGAGGCAGCACCGTGGTGTAGTGGTTCGCACAATTACCTCACAGCAAGATGGTCCTGCGTTTGAGTCAGGCATTTCTGTGCATGTTCTCCCCGTGCTTGCGTGGGTTTTCTCCGGGTACTCCGGTTTCCTCCCACAGTGGACCAAAGACGTGCACATTAGACTAATTAGCTGTTCCAAATTGCCCATGGTGTGAGTGTGAATGGTTGTGTGTCTGCGTGTGTGTGTGTGTGTGTGTTGGCCTTGCAGTGGTCTGGTGAGCTGTTAAAGATGTACCCTGATTTTGCCCAGAGTCAGCTGAGATAGGCACCAGCCTCCCTGCGACCCTTATAGGATTAAGCAGTTCGGCAAATGAGTGAGATGAGAGAAAACACATCGAACGGAAGTGGCACTACATGAACAGGGCAACAGCATCCTATTTTTATCCTCTGCTCATCCTCTGGTTATCCCTTGTTCATCCCCTCCTTATCCTTTGTTCATCATTTCTTCCATAAAAGTGCACAGACCCTGCACTGCCTACTTTTCAACATCGTGTGTGTTATGTGTGTGTGTCAGCGATATCTGTGTTTTCATTATTGACATTTAAAATTGGACTCTCGTGCATTGTTTGAACCTGCTTTGTGTTATAACAGTGTAAAGATATTTTCAAGAGAGATTACATTTTGTATTATGAGCAGTAGTCACATTACAAGATTTCTTTTATCATGCAGTGTAAGTTTGGCTTTTAGGGGACGGTCCTGGCTGTCAGCAGCACTGACTGATGCAAATCTAAGTGACCTACTTGTTTGAAAAATTCCCCTTTGCCTTACTTACCAGGGAGCATGTGCAGTGTTTAATTGCTGTGCAGTATTTCCTGGAATTGTGGGCATCATTGCCAGCAGAACAGACACACTTACATTATTAATGTCCTTTTTTTGCTGGTTTTCTTCATTGTAATTAAACAGCTTTTTAAAAATTTCCAGAAAAAACATAGATGCGTAGTGAATCAGCTGGACAAACTACTGGAACTCTGTCACTGTGAATCAGTTCAGTGCTATATGTAATTAATCATGGATAATACACTTATTTGGGCACTAAAATCTTCACTCTATTGCTTTCTCATTCGTATTGTTTCCCAATGCATTGTTACCAACATGTAAGCTTTATCAACTTTAAAAGCAATAAACTCGAGATCCACAGGTTTCCATTAACGTAGATAGATTAATTCTGCAGCGTTGATGCATTAGAGAGGACTAGCATGATACGTGCATGATGTGATAGAGTGCAACGAAACTACCTATCTCTGTTAATAGTTCTCAGTTCTCCTCACATGACAAGAGTCAAGTAGCTTTTATTGTCATTTTAACAATATGCACATGGTGCAGTAGACAGTTAAAATGAAATGAGACAGTAAAAATAAAATGAGATGTTTCTCTAGGACCATGGTGCTTCATAAATCAACACAAGCCTTCAAAAACTAAATATAATATTGTGCATGTGTGTAGCATGTCTAAAAATAACAGGACGTGCAAAAAAGACACAAATTAAATAGTATGGTGCCAACCAAATTCAAATTCAAATTATATTTTATTTGTCATGTACAAAATCATACACAGTACAATATGTAGTGAAATGCTTGTTACAACTGTCCTAAAAATTATCAATATCAAGAAGAAACGAACAATAACTATAACTATTTAAAGGACTTTTTTTACATGCCTCTCACTACAGACAGTGAGAGACATGACTGGCCTTTGATAACCCAGTTAGCTGCACTGGGGAGACAGCAGTGGCAACTTAGTGATAGTGGGGCTTGAACCCCCCGACCTTCGGATCAGTAAGCCAGCACCCTACCCCACACAGCCCTCATTTCAAAACAAAAAAAGGTGAAAGATATTCAGATTCTTAATTATTTGCACACATGAATCTTCGTGATGCAGGAGAGGTGGTGCTAAAGTCTGGTGGTCGCTCCAACCCCAACTTGAACACCAAGATTGTGAAGAACACGATGTGTGGTTTCAGTAAGATGGAGCGACAGCACACACAGCTTGGAAGTGCTGAGGGAAATGTATCCGGATCGGGTGATTTTGGGTGGCCAGCCCGTTCCCCTGACCTTGTCCCTTGTGTTTTTTTTTCTGTGGGACTACCTTAAATCATTAGTGTATACTCATCAAGTCCCAAACTCTTACAGCCAATAAGGTTGCTATTCAGCAGGAGATAGTCGCTGCTGTTCCATCCAACATGACCCATCGAGCCATGGCAGCCTTCAGAAATCACCTCCAAGCATGTACAGACAATGACAGCACCGTCTGGAAGAGAATCATCGTTAAAACATGAATAAAAACTTCATCAAAGTTTCATGTGTGCCAATAATAATTTGATTATCTTTAATGATTTATTTTTTTTTAAATTTACCTTTGAAATATGAGAGGTTTCATTGCTTAAAAAAATTGTTGAAATCTGAAAAATCTAAAAAACACAACTCATAATTAGTAATCCTATTTTTCTTATTTGGAGCATTCTATATACATTTCCTAAGCACTAGATACCAGGCAGAGACTGAATTCAGTAGGAAGACAGGTGAGTAAGCATAGAGCTGAAGGTAATGAGTGATGTTTTTCCAAACGCATGAGCCAGATTTTCCACCATGACTACAGGTGGGTGAACTTTAGCTTTGATTCTAGCTTTGTGTGTATGTGTGTGTGTGTTTTTGTGTGTGTGTGTGTGTGTGTGTGTGTGTGTGTGTGTGTGTGTT
>JAQMYF010000011.1:2722055-2741120 GCA_030014195.1 Neosilurus mollespiculum | reverse complement strand
AAATGCTAAATCTAAATCTAAATGTTAAATGTTAAATCTAAATGTTAAATCTAAATCTAAATGTTAAATCTAAATGTAAATGCTAAATCTAAATGGTAAATCTAAATCTAAATGTTAAAGTTAAATCTAAATCTAAAAGTTAAAGTTAAATCTAAATATAAATGTTAAATGTTAAATCTAAATGTTAAATCTAAATCTAAATGTTAAATCTCAATCTAAAAGTTAAATCTAAATCTAAATTTTAAATCTAAATGTTAAATCTAAATCTAAATGTTAAATCTAAATTTTAAATCTAAATCTAAATCTAAATGCTAAATCTAAATGTTAAATGTTAAATGTTAAATCTAAATCTAAATCTAAATGTTAAATCTAAATGTTAAATTTAAATCTAAATGCTAAATCAAAATCTAAATGTTAAATCTAAATCTAAATGCTAAATCTAAATGTTAAATCTAAATGTTAAATCTAAATGTTAAATCTAAATGTTAAATCTAAATCTAAATGCTAAATCAAAATCTAAATGCTAAATCAAAATCTAAATGGTAAATCTAAATCTAAATGGTAAATTTAAATCTAAATGCTTAATCTAAATCTAAATGGTAAATCTAAATCTAAATGTTAAATCTAAATCTAAATGTTAAATCTAAATGCTAAATATAAATCAAAATGTTAACTCTAAATCTAAATGCTTAATCTAAATCTAAATGTTAAATCTAAATGTTTAATCTAAATGCTAAATCTAAATCAAAATGTTAAATGTTAAATCTAAATCTAAATGTTAAATCTAAATCTAAATGCTGAACCTAAATCTAAATGTTAAATGTTAAATCTAAATGTTAAATCTAAATCTAAATGGTAAATGTTAAATCTAAAACAATTCTAAATCTAAATCTAAATGTTAAATCTAAATCTATATGCTAAATCTAAATCTAAATGTTAAATGTTAAATCTAAATGTTAAATCTAAATGCTAAATCTAAATCTAAATGTTAAATCTAAATTAAATCTAAATCTAAATCTAAATCTAAATCTAAATGCTAAATCTAAATCTAAATGTTAAATGTTAAATGTTAAATCTAAATGTTAAATCTAAATCTAAATGTTAAATGTTGCACCTAAATGTTTTATGGATATGCTAATTGACCACGTTCCCGGCCGGTACCTCAAGCATAACCATGCCCACAACCCAGGACCATGCAGGACAGATAACCATGGCCGCCAGCTCTCTCCAAGCAGGAGAGGTGGAACTGGTGCTAATGCCAGCTGTGTGAGCTGCACTTCAAAGTGCACTTCCACAGGTACCATTCACGCCATCTACGGTAAGTAAAGAAGTTTGAATATGACCTTTTTTAAATAATTTGAGAGTGTGTATTAGATAACAGATATTTGCCGTTCTGTTTCACTTCTGCAGATTCGTCAAGACGATAACACTTGTTCCAAGTGAAATCTGGTGCTCCACTTTGCTGTTCAATAAAGTGAAACATGTGTCATGTCTCAAAACATATGAATAAAGTGAATAGAAAAGCAAAAATAAATTAATAAAATGAAGAAAGTTCTCGATAATTAAAGTAAGCGCGAGCGGGATTCGAACCCGGGTCGGTGCGTTAAAAGACACGTCAGTGTAAGCACCACAATTATCTGCTGCACCACAACTCAAAAAACAAAGCTGAGGAACTGCTCTTAAACTATATTTATAAAGTGTCTTTCGAAAAACTGCCAACATTAGTGTTTATTTTTATCATTCACAAGATAACATGGTTATCTTATAAAATTAAAATGATCTTTAACAAATATAAATGTATTTCTTTTCACTCTCAACTTGTGTAGGCTTTATTTTTATTTTAAAATTATTTTTTGGATTTCTTTTTATTTTATTTTTATCATTCACAAGATAATACCGTAATCTTATGAACTTAAAGTCTATTTTGTCAAGACCTCCTATTTGTCCTGCTTATTCAATATTGGAAAAAATACTGTAATTTTGCAGTTTCGTATATTTCTGTAACCTTTGCAGCAGTTAATCCAATGTTTTATTGTGAAATAATGCAGCCTACACAAGTTGAGATGCAAGTAAAAAACACAATGAGACAAACAAATGAAATCGGACTGTGGTTTGGGAACAACATCGAATAGTTTAGGGCTTCCATAAATTATATAACTGATGAGGTGAGAGGGAGCACTAGTAGAACACTGGCATCATTTATTAATTATAAAACTCAAAATAAAGCATTATGGTGTTTTTTACATAAAGTGAAATCCTAAATTGTAAAATGCTTTCACACCTCAGTTGTTGTTTTTTTTTCTTCAAATTTTCACATTAATATGCATCAAATTTTCTACATCAGTGCATAACACACACACCCACACACACACACAGTTTTGCTTATATAATGAAATTCAAAGCAGCAATTTGAAAAGGGATTAGCACACAAAATGTCTGATTACAAGCCAACCCAGGCTTTGTGTGAGTCGACTAGTGACACTTAGGTGACACTGCCATTAGACAGGAAAAGAAGGGAGGTAGTGAAGTGGAACCGTTGATGAGGTTATGTCTCCAAGGATTGAAAGCCAATTATATGACTATACTGTAGATAACAGAGTCCCTTTGGAGGCCAGGCTTCATGAGAAACATAAGATGTTCATGCATAGTGAGTAATAGTATGTAAATAGTAATAATAGTTATCTGTCACATGGATTGAAGGGCACCTGTGGTAGATCAGTGTTACTAGCTAATTAAAACAATCACATATAAAATGAGTGGTTCCTTCCATAAATATCAGCTCTTGGCCCTTGTCAAAGTGTGTGCAAGTGCTACAACTTTAGGCATGCTGAGATGTTGTCTTTCTGATTGGCTGTTTCAGCCTGGTTGTGATGTGAACTCGCTGGAGTGGCTGGGCAACAGGTTTATTTATGAACAGGTTTATGACTCGACTCAATTGTGTCACTGACCCCATGCATCATAACACTTTATGGTCCAGTGCTGTGCTGCACAAACAACAAGTGCAGAAATCGCGGAAAACATTTATTTTTGCTCCTAAACCAACTGACGACAGGAAAGCCGAGTCGGCAAAACGTTACCTGCGTAAACCATTTTGGATTCACCGTCACTCTCATCTCTGGCAGCTTTCTCATCCTCAGAGTCACCAGAATGTGACGTCTTGCTGAGACGTCTACAAGACTCCTCCCTCTCTGGTTCAAATAAGTAACCATTTACACCCATTTCCTCCAAATTGCTGCCATAGTTGTTTTTTTAACACAGTTGTTTTATGGGATGTCACTGCTTGAGGCAGAATATTTTACTGTACTCTGGTGTAACTTGTGTGGCCCAGGGTGGCACAGTGACGTAACGGTTAGCACGTCCAACTCACAGCAAGAAGATGCTGAGTTCAAGTCCCTGGCTTTCCTATTTTGAGGGAAATTGAGTTATTATCTTGTGGTGGTGCTTTGTTTAGTGCTTTAATTTACTGATTAGAAAGTAAGGGAGACAAGTCCCGGTACCACCAAGCTGCCACTGTGGGTCTCTGGAACAAGGCCCTTAACCCTCAACTGTTCAGATGTATAAAAAGATTCAAATGTATGTTGCTCAGGATGAGAGCTTCTGCCAAAATGCTGTAAATGTCTTCTCATCTCATTTCCTGAACAGCTTTATCCTTTATTAGGGTCTCAGAGAGGCTGAAGCCCATCCCTGCCAACTTTGGGCAAAGGCAGCGTACACCCTCAACTCCTCACCAGACCATTGCAGGAGCAACACACACAACCTTTCACACTCACATTCACACCTATAGGGCAATCAAGAATATCCAATTAACCCAATGTGCATGTCTATAGACTGCAGAAGGAAACCTGAGCACCCAGAGGAAACCTACACAAGCTCTGGGAGAATAAATTCCACACAAAAATGCCCTCACCAAGCCCAGGACTTGAACCCAGGACCTTCTTGCTGTGAGGCGGACGTGCTAACCACTACACCACTATATTGTCCTGCTGTAAATGTAAAAAAAATCCTATTTGCATGAACATGAAACATGTGATTCATTGGATTTGCTTATGATTATCTTTATTGTTTTAAGTCTAGTAATCAGCAAATGAAGGAAATGAAGTGTGGGGGGGGGGGTGTAATAAAACTACGTTATATATCTGAATATATTTCCAAAATTACTCTAATTATGTACCTCCATGTGGATCTCAGAGGATTATGGGTACCCATGAATGTGGATTATGGAGTCATGGTATTTCAACACTGGATCTACTGGATTTTAAAATGTATGATATGGTTGTTCACCGACAGAATGTAAAAATAAATTCATAAATCTGCCCTGTGACTCAAACTCACATTCTTGGCCCTGCTGCACCTTTCCACCAAGTTTCATGGAAACCTGTCAGGTAGACTTTGCACTGCTTACATCCACACAAACAAATGGTAAAATAGTGCAGCAGTAGTATCTTGTAAACTTTTCAGTTCAGAAGGAAATTGGCTGATTGATAGTTCTTATGGGAACTGACAGCCAGCATTAATTCTTATTAGAAATAGTCTATTACGGCAACTATTTTTTGTAGCATTTCACATTTAAGTTCAGTTTAGTTTAAGTATCTTTTTATTACCATCACATTCCTATACAATGTACAGGAACACAGTGTGGTGAAATAACATGCATGATGTACACTGTGTTCCTGCAGAGTGTGATGAGAATAAAGCTGAGTGCGGGGAGAGGTTAATGGGAAACAATGGGCTGAGTAAACAGGGGGCAGTGTCAAATCACTGTAGAATTATGATAAAGACCCTGACGGTACAATAAACACTACATCCACTGGGCAATCTGAAATGGAATGAATTTCACAGTCACATTGCAGTGTTGTGAAATGTTCTATATGTACAGTGCTGGGACAAAGTATTTCGGATTTCTTTTTGTTTTTGTTTATTTATAATGCTTAAATGTTTCTGATCTCCAAACTAATTTAGTATAATACATAATACGACCAGAGTACACAAAATGATTTCATGATTTATTTGAGGATCCTCTAAACTTAACTCTAAACTCAATACTGGCCACCTTCAGCAACAACTCCTACAATTAAACACTTCTACAAACAGGATATCAGGGTTTGGCATCACTGCAGAGAAATTATGGCCCACTCTCTTCTACAAGCGTATATCAGGGTTTATTTCAGGGTGTTTGTCTGCAAGTTGAATGGTTGTGTGTTTAGTACATAGGAAAAGGTAAGGTAAGGTAAAGTCTTTTGCCCCGAGCCTACTGGCTCATCAAGCTGGCACTTATCCCAGTTTTTGTAGCATCAAGCAACTTAAGAGTAGCATCGCTAGTCCATTGCAGGTTACCTTCCCAGTATTTTTGAGTTGACTTTTATGAGTGAGTGAGTGTTTGCCTGGCTCAACATTTCAACGGGATTAAGGTCAGGACTTAAACCTGCCATTTCAAAATCTTAATTTTATTTCTTTTAATCCATTTAGATGTGGACTTGCTCTTATGCTTTAGACCACTCTATTGTGGCTTAACTCAATTTTGTTTGATCATACACTGGTGACCAGGCTTTTTCCTTCAGTACTTTTGGGTATTGAGCTGATTCAGTCCTTCCCTTATTTACGGCAAGAGTAATAGGCCCAGGCCATGATGCAGCAAAGCATCCACACACCATCACACTACCACCACCATGTTTAGCTGTGGGCATGATTTTCTTACTGTGGAAAGCTGTTTTAGATTTGTGCCCAATGTAATAGGAAACATTCCAAAAATCTTTAAGTTTTCACTCACCAACAAATTAAACATTATCCTGAAAGCTTTGAAGGTAATCAGTGTGTTTTTTGGAAAATGTTAAATAAGACTTTAAGCAGTATAAGCAGTTTTCATCTTGCCACTCTTTTTCACCAATTGTGCCCTGTGTCTTTCTAATAGTGAAATCATGAACATTGACATTAACTGAGCTGATGGAGGCCTCCAGCTCCCTAGCTGTTCTTCTGGTTTCTTATGTTACTTATATGAGTTTTCTATCTACTTTTGTAGTAATTTTGCAGATTTACCACTGTTCCATGTTTTATCCATTTGGTGCTCTTATGGTGGTTAGATGGATTTACAAGTTTGTGAGATTCATTTTTAACCTTGTAAATTATAAATTATATATTTGAATACCTTAATCAGGTTGATTGAGGGGTAAGTTGCTGTTTGTTGAGCTGTTCGGAGATCTTCACATTGCTGAAGAGGTTGTATTTAAGTGATGTCTAGATTTAATAGGGCTGGCAGCAGTCCATCATGAACAGGAAATGCAGATGCCAAAAGTAACTTTGATGAGAACCTGATGGCTCATGGTCCCATACTTCAAAATTAGTGTAACTGTGAAGACTTTAAATGTAAATTGTATTCAGTGTTTCTTACCTGATCCCCCTCTTTCCTCACAGGAACTGCATCTGCTGCTGAAAAGAGACAGGGAGGAGAAAATAACCATTAGAAGGAAGAGCAAGCTCTCTAAAATCAGTAAATCCTCTTTTTTCACCAAATAAAACCATCCATAAAGTACCATCAGTGACATAACAGAAAAAGGTGTTATCATCTGAACTTGTCGTTTCAGGGTTAGTGTGCAGTGAGCCAGTCATGAATTAGAAAACTTTGGGACAGGATGGAAAATGCAAATTTAAAAAAGAAGGGAGTATGTCAACAAGTGTGTGAAGTAAATATTGAAATTGTGAGGTCCTGCCGTACTTAGTCATGTGTGTTCTGTTTGATCTGCTCTCTCCTCTCCCGTGTGTTTTTTTGATTACAGGCTCCGCCCTGATTAGCTCACCTGTTCCTCATCCCCACCGGAGGATAAAAGGGGGCCGCTTACCTTGTCCCGATTGCCAGATCGTCTTGGGCCGTCATTGAATGAGCGCTCGCGTCTTCAAAGAGAGATCTTGGGCCGTCATTGAATGAGTGCTGCGTATTCACAGAGAGAACTTGGGCCGTCATTGAATGAGTGCTGCGTATTCACAGAGAGAACTTGGGCCGTCATTGAATGAGTGCTGCGTATTCACAGAGAGAACTTGGGCCGTCATTGAATGAGCGCTTGCGTCTTCAAAGAGAGATCTTGGGCCGTCATTGAATGAGCACTGCGTATTCACAGAGAGAACTTGGGCCGTCATTGAATGAGCGCTCGCGTCTTCATGGAGAGAGCTTGTGCCGTCATAGAGAGAAGACGTATCTCAGCGTACGCACCGCGATCCAGCCGTATTTCCATAGTGTTCATGTTCCACGTTTACCGTGTTCTAAAAAAGGATCCTTGTTTGCACTTTATCCTGATTTTATCGTCTCTGTCCTGCATTTGGGTCTATCAGTTCTTGGTACCGGCGTAACAGAAATGTTAAGAAATATGTTCCTCAAAGAAAGATAGGAAGGGAATTGGATATTTTACCCTTTATGGTGTGTAATATCATTAAACGATTCAAGGACTTATGAGGAATTTTGGTGTGTAATAGGTAAGGGCACAAACCTAAGCTGAACCTCCGTGGTCTCCAATCATTCAGACATCACCACATCAAGAACCGTGATTCATCTATAGCTGATGTATCCACATGGGATTACTTTCAGAAACATCCACAACCTCTACCTCTACTTTATAAACCTCTACAATAGTTTTATGTTTTATGTTAAATGTGCGTAGAAACGCTGTCAATTTCGCTGTGTTCGTAAGATCCGGGCCCATCACACAGTAGAAACATGTATTGTGTTCATATGAATCAATATTTGAAGTAATTTTTGGAAGAAATGGATGCTGTGTGCCCTGGAGAAAAGATAAAAACCCCGTAATGACCCGTAATGTTTCACACTTTAATCCCTGGTTACAGGAAGAATACAACAAAATAACACCTGAAACACTTCATCACCTGGTGCCTTCAGTCCCTAAATGTATTTTAAGTGTTGGGAGAAGGAATTAAACTTTACAAAGTGGTTAATACTTTACTGTCATGACTTTCTTGAAATCTGTTGCAGGAATCAAAGATAAAAAGTGTTTCAAAATTCATGAGATAAAACAGGGCGGCACAGTGGTGTAGTGGTTAGCACGTCTGGCTCACAGCTAGAAGGTTCTGGTTCGAGTCCCGTACTCGGTGAGGACATTTCTGTGTGGAGGTTGCCTGCTCTCCCCATGCTTGCATGGCTTTCCTCCAGGTACTCTGGTTTCCTCCCACAGTCACCCAAATACATGCACAGTAGGCAAATTCGTGTGTGTGTTGTCCTTACGATGGTCTGGAAAGCTGTTTGGGATGTACTTCACCCAGAAATGGCTGAGATAGGCCCCAGCCTCACTGTGACTGTGTAGGATAAAGTCATTCAGAAAATGAATAAATGAGATAAAAGATTAAATAATGTGCTGTTGTAGTTTTTGAGGGCAGTACATGTGAAAGACTATTTGTGTAAGCACATTATTCCAGATGTCAGCCTGTAGAAGTGTCACCAATCAATTCATTCATTTTATTTCTTTTTCATGTCATTTGCTGAACCGCTTAATCCTACAAGGGTCATATGGAGGTGAAGGTGGGTGTACACCCTGAACAGCTCACCAGCCTATCGCAGGACAACACACACAACCACTCACACTCACACCTACTGACAATTTGAATCAGCCAATTAGCCTTATGTGCATGTCTTTAGACTGTGGGAGGAAACCGGAGTACCCATGCAAAAACAAACTCCACACAGAAACACCCTTGCAAAGTCCAGAACTCAAACCCGGGACCTTCTTGCTGTGAGGTGGATGTGCTAACCGCTACACCACCATGCTTCCCCACATTTTATTCAGGATGACTTACATATTGTAACTCTATGTCACCTTGACATGTTATACTGAGAATATAATTAGGATTAATATAATTGTTGTGTAAAGAAGCATGAAGAAGGCAGCTTTCTATCTTGTTTAACCTCTTTGGTCATGTAACCAAAGCTGTCTGTTCCAGAATCAGATTCAATTTAACCAAATTCCTTTATCATGAAGAGTTGTGGATCAGCACTGCAAGAAGGTTCTGTGTTCGAAACCTTGCAGCTAACTGGGGCCTTTCGGTATGGAGTTTGCATGTCTTCCCCGCACTTGCATGGGTTTCTTCAAGGTGATCTGGTTTCCTCCTACAATCCAAAAATATGCACATTAGGTCAACTGACTACTCTAAATCCCCCACAGATGTGAATGTGAGTGTGAATGGTTGTATCTGTGTTAGTCCAGTAAAAGACTGGTGACCTGCTCATGCTGTATCCCCGCCTCTCACACAGAGTCCACTGGGATTGGCTTCAACTTTCTCCGCAACCCTGATGGATGAGCAGTACAGGTGGAGTGTGGATAGATGGAAAATAGATTGGAATGGAATGGAAGATGGAAAATGGATGGATGGAAAAATTATGTCAACCATAAATATCATTGAAATGCAACTCATTTTAAAATTCTAAGTTCAAATCACAGCACAGCAACTTTGCTCGAATAGCACACGCGCACACATGCACGCACACACACACACACACACACACACACACACACACATAATTTTTTCCCTCTTGGATGCATCATCACTGTGTCCTTATTTAGTATCCCCCTAGATCAGTGGTTGTGGATGGTAAGTGCATGCGTTCACACCTCGCATTTGTGCTCATGCATGCATTAATTTCATTTGGAGCACAAATATCCACAATGCTCACAGTTATAAATAACACCAGGTATTTGACATCACTCGAAAAATAATAAAAATATATATTTTTAAATATTAGATGAAAAAAAATCCTATGTTAATGCCATATTTTAATTAAACTCTGCCCCCAATGTCTTTGTCCTCTGTAAAATAAAAATTTCCCTTCAGTGGAATTTACAGACCCAAAGCACAACAATGCACCTTTGCATGAAGACATGGTTCACCAATTTTGGTGAAGAAGAACTTAAGATGATGCACATAGTACTGACCTCAACCCCAAGCTCTGAACACTTTTGGGATGAACTGGAGCACTGACTGCACCCCAGACCTCAATATCACAACATCAGTGTCTGATCATCACTGTAGCTGAATGAACACAAATCCCCACAGCCATGTCACAAAATCTTGCCATGCCCCCAACTTTTCACAGCCATGCCCAAAATCCCCACAGCCACGCCCCAAAATTATTACAATCATGTGCCAAAATCCACAGTTATTGCAGCAAAATCTTCACAGCCACACAAAATTTTTACAGCAATTTTCCAAAATCCCAGTAGTCACGCCCCAAAATCACCACAGCCACGCCCCAAAATCACCACAGCCATGCCCCAAAATCATCACAGCCATGCCCCAAGATTTTCACAATCATACCCTAAAATCCACACAGTCACGCATCAATATCCCCATAGCCACGCCCTCAAATCTAGTGGAAAGCCTTTTCAAAAGAATGGAGCTTATTATAACAGCTAATGAGTAGATAAATCCGGACATTTAACAGGGATACATGAAAGTGCTGGTCAGGGGTGCACATACTTTTAGCCATGTAGTTATTTAGGCAAAATGTTTTACAAAAGCATAATAAACAAATAAATCTTGGATTTAGTTCATATTGTGGATGTTAGCGAGAATAAAACTTGAAAAAAGTTATACAGGATGTTTGGTTTGATGTAAACTCAGAGCAACAGGGCAAAATGTGTCCTCTGTATAGCCCTTCAAGGGGTTTCACCCTCCTGGTGTCAAACGTGGTAAAATGGCTCCAGGGCTTGTGTGTGTAGATTCACGTGTTTTTGATGAGCTTATCACTGATGACTGGCAAAAATATTAAAAAGAATAGAGTGTTTATAACGCAGCGCTGTGCAATGAGGAGAATGCAGGAAAGCACATTTACGACTGGCTGGTATAAGAGCTTCCCTGCAGTACAGAATCATACACGTGGTTAAACGTATATAAGGAGAGAAAGACATTTTGCTGTTTGTGACGTTCCTGACATGGCTGTGATTGACAGGTCAAGTCAATCTGAGTGCAGACTGAAACTTTGCAGTTTGAAGTACATTCAAGGGATCTGACTTTAATAAGAGGTTCATCCCACTGACCGATGGGTAATGATGTGAAAATTGGGATGACAGTGTAACATACAGGGGAAGCAAGAAGCTAACAAAACAAACAAACAAACAAAACAAGGGTGTACCATCAAAACCTCTCTTGTTCCGTTAAAAAGCTCTTTCTGCCCACTCAGAACAGAACCTCAGAATAGTGTGTGTGTGTGTGTGTGTGTGTGTGTGTGTGTGTGTGTGTGTGTGTGTGTGTTAATTGCTGGGCTCTTTTTCTGTAAGTACAGCGGAGCCTCTGAGGATTGGGGCCATTTCCACTATCAGTCTTTCCAACTAGAGAGAAAGAGAGAGAGAAGGAGAGAGAGAGACTGGCAGGCTGAGAAAGAGAGCAAGAGAGATTAAAAGAGAGAAACAGAGAGACAGGAGAGAGAGACAGGCAGATTGAGAAAGAGAGAGAGATCAATTGATAGAGAAAGACAGAAAGACATAGAGAGAGAGAGAGAGAGAGAGAGAGAGAGAGAGAGAGAGAGAGAGCCAGATAGACCAAGTGAGAGAGATAGATTGATAGAGAGACAGAAAGAAAGACCTGGAGCAATGGAAGAGGGTGACCTGGATTGATGAATCATATCACATGGATGGTCAGGTGCATGTACTAGCAGGAGAAAACTACAGGAAGTAAACATGCAGGTCTGTAATGTGATCATAATTCATGAAGGATTATAGACATGAGAACAAAACTGGGCCTCTCGTCCACACGGAATCTGTATTTGATCCCCTTTCAAGTCAGTTATGGACGTTAACATTACTCTAGACTGTTACTACCAGATCACTGAATGTTGTGATTAATCAATCTGAAACGAGTATTCAAATATTCCGGGTAATAATTCTCACCAGTTTCAATTGCAAAACCGTTTAATCCTAATTAGGGTCACGGGGAGGCTGGAGCCTATCTCAGCCATCTCTGGGTGAAGGCAGGGTACACCCTGAACAGTTTGTCAGACCATTGCAGGGCCAACACACAACAATTCACACTCACACCTAGGGGCGATTTGGAATAACTAGTTAGCCTAATGTGCATGTCTTTGGACCGTAGGACCGTAGTACTTGGAGGAAACCCACGCAAGCATGGGAAGAATGTGCCATCTCCTTGCAGAAATGTCCTCGCAGCACCCAGGACTTGAACCCAGGACCTTCTTGCTGTCAGTGCTAACCACTACACCACCGTGTACACACTATTTGAACAGTAGAACACTGACAAGATAAAACATTAACTCTTTCATTAGATTAATTAATATTTATAAACACCACAGATGTGACAGAATAAAAAGGCATCACCCAGTATGAGTAGATACAGTGTTTTGAACACAAACAGCACAGGAATATAACTCATCAGATGAGACTTTATTTTTGATGTGCCAGTGTGGTTTTAAATGCTCATTAATACGCAGCTCAATGAGATCGATGTGATGTTTTACGTGATGCTACATATAATACCTCACACAAGACATCTCATGGAGATTGGCCTTGAGAGTCGTAACCATCACCATATTTAGACCTCAGTAATGAAAGCAGGGCTTCGGGCTACATCATTTCCTCTTAACAAAGAAGAAGCCTGTAGCTGTGGGTGATGTGGCAGTCAGACGTAACCAGGGGACAGTGTATTTTAGATGTATTCCTTAATAGCCAAAGGCTCAGGAAAGCACAGGGAGTATGGGAGTATCTTCTACAGAAGACCAGATGCTGTCGTTTCTGTGTAGAATAATATGAAAGGGTGTGATCACTTTAATGTGATGTGTAAGGCATTAAGTGATGCTACTTTACATGTGATGCTTCACACAGCACACCTGGTGCAAATTGGCATCTGGTGCGAAAACATCTAAATTTATTGTTTTTAAAAGAACCTAGAGGTGCACTCATAGAGGGTAAGGTACCTCCACCACACAGCATGGACACTGCAGTAAATAGGCCCTATATGGTACAGGTTTTAATTAATTATGTGCTCATCTTCCAGTATATTCTGTAATACATGGACGTGACCAAATTATCAAACACTCCTCTTTCATTTGAAGGTTTTACAAAGGTGGGAGGGTTTGATCTTTCAAGGTCAATCAAGATTAAAGGTCACTGTCTCATTTGAAAGACCGTATATGATTTCCTGTTAGTGTTCCATAGTAACAGCATGTCTATCAGCACTCATTTATAAGTTATACATGCTCACAATCATGGAATCTTAATTTAATTTTGACCCTTTAAGGTCAATCAAGGGCAAATTGGACAATACCATTTGAAAGTGCGTAAATGCTTTCCTATCTTTCCCTCATTGCATCTATGGGTCTATGTCAGTTTGTTTCTCAGATATCCTCTTGAGACCCCAATGTCCTCATATGAGGACATCATATTTTTTCCCAACAATATTGTATGTATGTCCTTGTAAGATTCTCATATGAGAGCCATCGGGTATCCCTCTTTTCCCAAACTTCTTCTTGTTTGAAGACATTGATCAAGTTCAATGTTTATTGGGTGGTGAATGACAGAAGCAGAGTGAAGAAATGAGAAACCACACCACATTAAATTTTGGGTCTCATGAGGAAATAACCAATTAACATGGGAAATGTCTATCTTAATATGGGAAATGTCTATCTTTAAAATTTGGTGACTTTGCTCTGAAATTCACCTGTGACATTGATTCATCCATTCATTTATTTGAATATAATAATATCAGTTGTATACCAGGGTCACGGGGAGATGAAGCATCTCTCAGCCGACTCTGGATGAAGGCAGAGTACACCCTGAACAGCTCACCAGACCATTGCAGGACCAGTGCACACACACACACACACACACACACACACACACACACAAACACAAAAATATTTACACTCACATTTACACCTAGGGGCAATTTGGACCTGCCAATTAGCCTAATGTGGAAATGTGCATGCCATTGGACTGTGGGACGAAACCAGAATACAGGGAGAAATGCAAGCATGGGGAGAACATGGGCCTAATGGTTAGAGAAACAGCTTTGGGACCTAAAGGTCGCAGGGTTCGATTCTCGAACCAGCAGGAAAAATGTGTGGTGGTGTTGGAGTGAGTTTCACCTTCCCTTTCTCCACCTTGAAGTTGCCTCGAGCAAGGCACTTAACCCCCAACGGCTCTCCGGGCTCCCCCAATATATGTGGCAGCCCACTGCTTTGAGTGTGTGTGCTAATTGTTTACGTGTGTGTGCTCACTTTGGATGGGTTCAGTGCAGAAGCAATAATTGCCCTTGTGGGATTAATACAGTATATCAAAATAAAAATTAAAAACATGCAAACTACATACATAAAAATATCCTCTCGCCGAACCCAAAACATAAACCCAAGACCTTGCTGTGATACGGACATGATAACCACTACACCACTGTGCTGGAACTGTTTTTCTTAGCCAACTCTGGGCAAGTGTGGGTGAGGTACACCCTGTAGCTCGCCAGGCCATCACAGAGCCAACACACACTCACACACACAACCATTCACACTCACACGTAGGGATGATTTGGATAATAGGGTTTACAGGCTGTTACTCGGGTTTTTCATGTAGGAAATTCTATCTTACTGTGTGTATTTATTAACTTCAAATTCTTCTGCCAGCTTGTGTTGGTAAATTTCTTGACAGAAACCTGTTTCAGCGCATCAGTGAAGATCTATAGAGATGGCCTGCTACACCAGAGATTAATTTCACTATGAACGGTACAGTGGGTTCAGGGTGTTTCACTGGTGAATGGTGTAAAAAGTGAGCAGTGCAGCTACTTCTGAATAAAGCTCTAGTTAAAAAACAGTCCTGCAGTGCTTTGAATGTGTGTAGCATTTGGTTTGGGTGATCCCCTTCCCTCATCCATTTTTAACACCTGCACACTCAGGATGTAGCCCATGAAGGATAGAGTGGTCTAAAAGGGCTCACATTTCCCAGGTTAATCTAAGGTAGGCACTGGAGTGTTTATCTGAACATGCTATGTGTCTGAAGTGGAACAGAAAATAATGTCATACACAGTCCTGTCCAAAAGTGTTGGAACAACAAGGCCAATTATTTTGGTTCTGCAATGACATGAAAAGAGATGACAAGAGCACTCGGAGATCACAGACCTCTGTCAAGCCCAGCAATCATATGAAATAATTCATATGAACCAAAATGTTAAAAATTCACAACTACTCTACTCATAAAATGTGTTGGTTGATCTCACTAATCCCAAAAGAAGGATGCATCAGTTTGTTGACGTCAGTAGCTCGGTGGTGCTTCATCACAAGCAAGTGATATACATCCACATTTCAAAGAAGCCACTTTCACTTTACAGACATATTAAACCAACAATTGTTATCTAAAATGGAATCGGATCCACAATGTATCTTAATAACATCCCCATCTTTTTTATTTCTCCTGAAATCGTTTCCCTTCTTCTGTTTCTTAACACTTGATCTCAGACTTTTCCACTTTCTACTAATTGCTGTGGCGCTGCCAATCTATCACACTCGCACAAGATGGTTCCTCCGGTCACAACATCTCCTTATCATTATTATAAACATACAGAACCAAAACAAGATGTAGAACAGGTGAATAAAAGATACTAAGACCGCGAGCTGGGGTGGTGTCACCAGGAAACCTCTATATTCATCCAGAATGAACTGATAATAGAAGATAAAACACATCAGATACTCACTAGTAAACCTGTACCTTTAACATGGACATTAAACAACCAGAGTTAATACTGTATGTTCGGCTGGTGCTACTGGTCCCGGTTCTTAATTATTCACTTTTTCTAAATGTGTAACTCTGCTTGTCTTGGACATGTATTGAGGCTGGCAGCATAAGTTCCTGAAAGTCAACTTCCAGCTTCTCCAGAAGATTACAGGATTACAACTTGTTGCTTTTCCTTGTGAATGAAAAACGAATAATTTGAAAGCAAAGTGACAACTTTGACAAAAGTTTGAGACTACTCTGCATAAGAGCCTCGTTTAATGACATTCGTGGAAATTTCAAACATGTCAGGCATGTCGCTTTTCTATCACACCTCTAGTGCGATCACCCCCTAATTAACATGGCGCAAAATATTAATTCGAGTCTCACTAGGGGGAGACATTTCATTATAGCTATGACAGGTCGTAATAGTCCATTTGCTCCTGGCCGAGGTACTTTACACTCTATAAGTGCCCTTTTGGTTAATGTAGGGTTCCTCTGGGTTCCTCTGTTCTTCCACCTCCCAAAAGTATGCCGCTAAGTGAATAGGCTGTACGTGTGAATGAGCGTGTAAATGTTGTACCCTACCATTGCTGAGTTTCGAAAAAGAGTAGGCTGCATTGCTGTCAGCATGTTTCTGCTCTGCGATGGCCTGGCAAGCTGGCCAGGGTGTACTCTGCCCTCGCACAGAGTCGGCTGAGATGGGTGCCAGCCTTCCCGCAATCCTAATTAGGATTTTCAGGAAATGAATGAATGTTGTACCCTGCATTAGATTCTAGATGCAAGAGATTCTAGATTAGCTGTGACCCTGACCAGGATAAAGTGCACAGTCAAGATGAATAAAAACAAAAGGGCAACTTTCATCCCCTCTGGCACTAAACATGACAACACATTGGACATGGGGAACAGGAACATGAAGAAATTTGCCAGTGTGCACTCCGAGCTACAGGTACAGGAGGGGACAACACAATCTGATCTCAGGTCCTTCTCTGCAGAAACATGAACAACCGCTATCCACCCTGAGACGGGGTGTTTGAAATCCTCAGCAAAAATCAATCACACTGTGGCGAGTACATTTGTTCCTTTAAAGTAGCCATGACCCAAGTAAGAGACGATATATTGTTTTCACCTTGAGCAGAAGTGGTGGGGGAGAAAACATAACTGCCCGCTGCATGAAAAGCTCTTGTAATCTGCGGGAGATCTATCATATATCGTGCATCATTGCAGGGTTTTATACAGGATAGCATCTGAGGTAATGGGCTGAGCAAATCTCGCCATTCAGGGTACAGTGTGTGATTGAGCTGGAGGTTAGTGACATGGATAGCTTGAGCTAGTTCCGAAATAGCAGAGATGTTATCAAGTCTGAGGAAGAGCTTTTTGCTTTAACACTGATCCCTATAATACTTCCCCCTAATCCATGTAGTAAGGTGGAATCAGGACCGTTTGGTTTCATGTGCATGCTTTGTTCATTTTGTTGCATTATGTAATAACTGAATGTTAGCCAATCACATTACACTGAAGTATTTAAAATATTCTCTAAGGGTGGCATGGTCATGTATTGGTTAGCATGTCCCCACAAAGAGAAGGTCCTGGGTTCGAGTCCTTCCCTTAACCTTCCCTTTGCCCAGTGTCGGCTGAGATAGGCTTCAGCCTGCTGCAATCCAAGTAGGAGTAAACGTCTCTGCAAATGAACGAATGAATGAATAACATCTGAGTATTTAACCTCCTAAAACCCAAACAACGTTGTGAGTTTTGCCATTTCTCCCCACTGCTTCTGTTGCTTGTTCCACCTGATAAGTATTGAACTTGATCAACGTCTTTAAACCGGAAAAAGTTGGGCAAAAGATTAATACCCAATTGCCTTTATAGGCAGGATAAGGATCCCAGACTCGGCGAGGATATTTCTGTGTGGAGTTTGTATGTTCTCCCTGTGCTTGTGAGGGTTTTCCTCTGGGTACTCTGGTTTTCTCTCACAGTCCAAAGACATGCACAGTAGGCTAATTCTCAATTGCCCCTAGGTGTGAGTGTGAATGGATGTGTTATCTCTGCAATGGTCCGCCGAGCTGTCCAGGGTGTACCCCGCCTTTGCCCAAAGAAGGCTGAGATAGGCATTAGCCTCCTCGCAACACTAATAGAGGATAAAGTGATTAAAAAATGGAATGGCATAATCTCTAACAGATGTTTATGCCTCCTCGTGTACATTTTTCTTTTCTTTATTCTCCTTCATTTTTAGATTCCAGCTTCCTCTTCCACATTGCTCAGTCCTTCCCTCCCACCTCTCTCTCCTCTGACTCATTCTTTGCGGTTTCCTTTGCTCTGTCTGGCACTCTCTCTCTCTCTCTCTCTCTCTCTCTCTCACTGCTTTTCATGGTGGATCATCCACACAGACAGAATCATGGTTATCAATCATAGTATTGCTCAGACACTTGAGACCATGTTAGGCACAATGTAGACTGAATCATGGAATTGGAACTGAGATTTTAATGCAGAAAATAAGATGATGGGTGGGGTGTATATAAAAAATGATGAATTAAATTAATTTAAATGATATTCTGCTATTTTGATCTTAAACATGCAGTAATATATTATATATTCAGCCAATTCCTCCATCCATTAGCTGTTCCTGCTTATCCATTAGGGTCGCAGGGAAGCTGGAGCCAATCCCAGCTGATTTACACCCTGAACATGTTTCAGTCTACTCACTCACTCCCTCATTTGTTGACCCGCTTCGTCCTATTAGGGTCGTGGGGTCTCAGCTGATAATGGGGGAAGGCGAGGTATACCCTGAGCAGCTTGCGAAACCATTAAAGGGCAACACACTCCTAGGAGCAATTTGAAACTGCCAATTAGCCTAATGTGCATGTCTTTGGATTGGGGGACGAAACCGGAGTACCCAGAAGAAACCCACACAAACACGAGAACATGCAAACTCCACACAGAAACGCCCACTTTGACGGACATCCTTTCTGTGAGGCGAACATGCTAACCACTACGCCACTGTGTCGCTCACCACTAATCTATCCTACTGAAAAATCTCTACAATTAATACTGAAACCTGAGGTGAACAAAACAATGGCACTGGGTCTTTTTCTGTAATGTGCAAGAAGGTTGGAGACACTTGTAGGGGGAATTTTTGTCGCACTCCTCCAGATAGAGCCTTTTAAACTCCTTTAAGGTTTGTGCATACAGACGTTTCAATTTAGACCTTAAATGATTTCTGTGTTGATTTGAAAATATGTTTGGTTCATCATTTTGCTGAAAGCCTCTCTCTCTCTCTCTCTCTCTCTCTCTCTCTCTCTCTCTCTCTCTTCCTGTCTCTTTCTCCCTCTCTCTCTCTTTCTCTCTCTCTCTTTCTCTCTCTCTCTCT
>JAQMYF010000011.1:2649087-2663625 GCA_030014195.1 Neosilurus mollespiculum | reverse complement strand
CCGCACAGCCCTGAAACCAGGGCACCTCCGACCCTCCTTCCCCACCCTCCTCCCCACGAACTCCCACACTCACACATACACTTTTCATACACCCCTCCCACCATGCCCTGCGGGGGATGGCCCCGACAGACCAGAGGACAACGAGCCCTAAATCCGGTCCCCACCACCACCCCCACCCACCCCCTCCATCATACCTCCCTAGACACGGCAGGTCAGGCATCCCCCAGGACCAGCAGCCCTCCATCAGCGCAGCCAACCCGGGACCCAGCCCCGGGGACAACCATCCCCCCTGCCCGGGAACAGAGGCGTGAGAGGTCCCTATTTCCCTCACCCTCCCCGCTCTTGACTGTGTGCTGATTGCAATTAAAATTGAGGGGCAGGGACCTCATTATGCTGGGAGCGAGGCCACTATAGTAGCCCCGCTCGACATGCACTACCTGGCACGCCCCCAAAAGTTGTTTATGTGTTGTGTTTCTTGTGTTTCGGTGTCTAAAGTGTAGTTTAAACTGAGAGATGAGTTGCCTAATGGTGCATCCAAGAAGACCATTTAGATGGCTCCTCTGCTCCACCCCACGTGACATACCCACCTCCCAAGTCCCTATATGTATGTGTGAGTGCAAGGGAGCGGGGAAGAAGAGGGAGTCGGGGATGTCAGTCTGGAGGGAAGCAACCTACCCTCCAGATAGAGAGCTGCAAGCAGCACTAAGCACCCGTGTTCCTCGGAGGCCCCCCAGGGCAAGACAGGCCAGTAGCAACCTCCCCCCATGACTGGGCCACCCAGCGACTGCAGCCAACGAGCTACCACTGACCCTAGAAGGCACCCGCCCAGCACACGCCCAGGGGGGAGGAAGAGGAGAGCGAGGAGGACAGCGGGAGAGCCCAGACCCACCGTATGCCACCCCCAGGCCCACCCCCCACAAGTGCACACTGTCCCTCCCACCCCACACACACACACACACACACACACACACACACACACACCTCAATTCTAGGGTATATGGGATTCATTAATTTGGTGGCACAAAGCATCTGATTTACTTGGAGAGATTATTATACGAGGTTAGTAAACATCGTGATATCCTGACGATCTACCCAGGATGTACGCCACTTCTCAATGAATGAATGCATTTGAATGGATTTTGATTGGAAGCATATTTTACTCGGCTTTGATTTCTGTTTCTCATGCTCATGTCTGAGGATTTAATATTGATTTGAACTCTTAATGGCCTGCTAATGCTGATGTGTGTGTTTTGTAGACATGACTGTGAGTTTGAGGATGACTGTGACAGTCTGGCGTGGGAAGAAACGGAGGAAACATTGCTGCTCTGGGGAGATTTCCAAGGATGCACCTTGGCTGTGGACAGTAATGGGGAGGGTGTAAGTTTGGTCATATTTATGATTATTATTATGATAAATCATCATTTTCTCCTGAAATATTGAAAGCATGATAATACATCAATCTCACGTAAGTTTTAAAGTTCCCCATTTACTGGTGAAGATCCTGTGTGATTTTTATCTTCCATTATCACTTCATTCTGGATGAATATAAAGGTTTTCTGGTGAGACCACCCCAGCTCACAGGCTTAGTATCTCTTGTCCACCTGTTCTACATCTTATTGTTTTGGTTCTGTATCTGTTTATAATAGCAATAACAAAAACAAGACGGCATGACTGAAGGGACCATCATGCGCATGCACAATATCTTGGCTGTGTAACAATTTGTAGACATTGGAAAAGTCCAGGATCAAGTGCTTGGCACTCTTGCTCGCCTCAAGATGGTGATTTCTGCTAATATCATAGTTCCCGGTGCAGGGGTCATTAACACTTGTGTACGAGGAAACAGATGGTTTCAGAAAGACATTGTGGATCTGACTGCATTTTATTTCCAATGGACACCACTGTATTTCATCTTTTAATTAATATAGGTTATAATATTAATATATTACTTGTAAGTGGGAACTAGGAATAGAATAAATTACTGGGAAGTGAATGGGAACTTTTAAATCTTAAGCCAAATGTAAAACATTCTGTTCACATACATCAAACAAAGTCTGCTTGTATATATGAAAGAAAAGAATACAGTGTCATGTATTCATACTGCCCTACAATGCCAAAAGGAAGTAAGTGCCAATTTGATGATTTTAAGATACAGAGAAAAAACTAACTTCATCCTGGCTCTCTGTGGTGAATAATAGTAACCCAAACTAAACATGTTGATCGAATGCATAATTAATCAGATGTCTGAAAGACATCATAAGGAATCTGAAATTCCTCTGATCTGGGACTTTAATGTTGCTACTTCTTTCTTGCATTGTATAAGATGCAACTTGTTTATTGAAAAACAACAGCAAAAGGAAGCAACTTAGTTGTGTTCATGAACATATTATTCATTAATAGTCTTTTCAGTAGCCTAGTAAAATATCACAATTCAGTAATATAGGCATGCATATTATAATTTAGGTCGCCTAATGGTGCCCAATAATGTTTTATACGGGCAGCATTAAATTTATCAATATGCTTGATGCATTTGTGACTTTTCAAAAAATGTCAGTTTGCAGAAAACAGTTGAATTATTTACATCTTAAGAAACAAATTACATACTTTTTAAAAGTTTATTATTAATATCCTACAAACAAATAAGGTAAAAATACCAAAAACAACAAAACACCACCATAACATGAGATAAAGACAAATGATTAGTTTAATAGTCACAGTGTATCTCGTACATGTATAAAAGTGGTAAATCATTTTAAATTACTCAGTGTCTAGCAGATCTGGTGAACTGTCACATACTGGCAGCAGTTCCCAAAACTACCGTCAACTCACTGGCTTCAAATTACAAAGCTTCCCTGCTGTAAGCCATAATCATCAAAATTATAACAAATAAAGGCTTGAAATATTTCACTCTGCATGTAATGAGTCTATATAGTATACTAGTTTCACCTTTTAAGTTGAATTAAGCTTTTGCAGGATATTCTAATTTTTGGAGTTTCACCTGTATTAACAGTGGTCAGTACAATGCTATCAACACTTGTAAAAACATTGACAGTCAGGTGACCATGGGGCTACGGGGATCAATCAAAAATTGCCAATAATTTAAAAATAATTTATCATTGTTTTCTTTTCACAAAATATCTTTATTACTTTCTTCGATCTGGTATTGTTTTTGCTTCTCAAAAAAAACTATAATACAACAGAGGCCATTCATAATGATGTAACTTACTTCCAGTGCACTTGTTTTCTTTTGGCGTTGAAATAACAAACTTCATTCTGCACTGCTGGTTTTTATTTTCACACAAATACACTTTTAAAAGGTGTAAACAGCAACCCAGAGCCCATTTATTGAAAAATATAATTTTTTTACCAAAATGTCACTTACTTTCTTTTGACGTTGTAGGGCAGCATATTCAAATCAGTTCTGTATCGCTGACTAAAACACAGGATGAAAACACATGACTTTTCTCATTACATTATCACCCCACTGGGTGCATAGTTATTACTATTTTTTTTTTTTTTTTTTTTTTTTAACATGAAAAAAGGTTCATGAAACAATTCAGTTCAGTTTTATTTGTACAGTGCTTTTTATAACTAACATTGTCATAAAGCAGTTTTACATAGTAAAAACTAATTTCATAAAGAATTTAAACATTGCTCTATAAAGCCTACACATCCCAAGCCCAAGCCCGCAGCAATGGTGGCAAAGAAAAACTCCCCCAGTCGACACGCGGAAGAAACCCTGAGAGGAACCATACTCAAAGGGGAAACCCATCCTCATTTGGGTGAAACCAGACAAAAATATAAACCATGTAGCAGAAACGTCACTACAGTTTAACATGAAGTCTTGTTGGTTATCTTATAACTGTAATGGGAATTGTAGATTGTGAATCATTTCAGTAAAAGACTTTATATCACCTGCAGTGAAAGTCATCTTCACAGTTTCTCAGTGGATATTTAGGTCCATATGGATTAACAGCACATTTTAATTGAAACAGACAAAAACTATGCATGCAAGCTTTTATTAGGTTTGGGTTTAATGACCCTTTCAGCATGGATTTGTATCAGTTTATTATTAGGTTAGCTAATTCCCGAATACAGATCTGCTCTGGGTCTTTTCTACACAGCAGGAAGAGTCCATAGAGAAGGTGATAAAGGACACAGAGTCTATGTTCAAATCTCGTGAGAAGGAATACCAAGAGACCATAGGCCAGATTGAGGTGAGTGTTTTCATCACACTTTTTGAGACTGGAGCAATATAAACACTTTATTCTCCTGATTTATTTCCGGGTTATGAAAGGCCATGAAAGGTGAACATGCTGTTCAGTCAACAAGCATGCAAAGTCTCTTAACCCGAGCAGATCGTCCACTGTTGCTTGCAAACAAACTCTAGATTTGGTAAAGTGTGATGGGATCTCCTGCTGTCTTATTCAATTTAGATCTGGTCTCTGAATGGACCAGTCCAAAACATTGACCTTTCTTCTTCTGAAGTTGGTCCTTTGATGACTTGGATTTGTGCGTTGTGTTGTTATCGTGGTGGAAGCCTAACAGAAGTGAGTTTAGGGAGCTATCCATGATTCCCACTATAGATAGAACTCCAGTCCCAGCTGAAGAGAGGCAGCCTCACAGCATGTCGCTAGCACCACAATGTATCACTATGGTTAGGATTTTCTTTGGAGATGGAATCTCTCTTTATTTTCTTTTTTTTTTTATCAAACATACAAGGGCAGTTCATTAAAGATTTCATCTGACTCATTTCCCATGGACCAAAAGGAACAAAATTTGGCACAGTTAATAGTCTTTCCCTACACCTCCATGGGTCACACGCTTCTCCCATCTTTTTATGCAGCTGTGGTGACCTCACCTCTAGAAGTCTGCAGGCTGCCTCAGAAGCCATGACTTGACCATGGAAATCAGTGTTTTTTTCATCTGGGAAGTGCTTACACCTTAAAATGACTTCATGGTCGGAAAGAGGTGGAAGTCAGATGGTGCAAGGTCTTGGGAGTGCAGGGTGGAGGTGCGGAAGGATTTCATCGCTGTAGGACCATGCTTTCATCTGGGCATCATGTGAGTTTTGAACTGGGGTATTGTCATTCAGGAGGTGGACACCTTTGGGGTACCATGCCACGCTTCTCAGTTTGGTGGTCTTCAACACTTTCTGCAGTAATAATGCGCAGTCCCGGTAATTGTGGTACCCTTTGCCAGTGAATCCATAATCATTACTCCATGCTGTTCCCAAATGACTATAAGCATCAGCTTGCCCACTGAGGGTTAGACATGTGCCTTCTTGGAGGTGGAGGGTCATAATGCTTCCATTGTTTTGACTGAGCATTAGTCTCTGGATCATAGTGATGGACCCATGTTTTTCCTGCATGATTAGTCTTTCTAAGAAATCCTCCTGGTTTTCTTTATCAAATGAGCCTAGGAGCACTTGACAACTGTTTTCACCCAGGAATGGGAGCCGTTCCACCAGTGTCCGACCACACTTGAACTGATACCCGTGTTTGACTGTGTCATATGATGGGGCATCTTCCCCATAAGTCTCTTTCATCTCATTGAACATCTCTGTGGTGTGCGGCCTCTCAAGCACAGGAACCTGATGACCGCTCTGCATTCAACTGACTCCCTTTTCACACCTTACTCCACCTTAGCAGCTGGAAAAGAGAAACTAGAGTTATGAATTTCCATGTGACGAAAAGAGATATGTATTTTATACATGTGCAATTTTAGCCTTCTACAATTACCGGAAGTGGGTCAGGGGAAATCTTTAATGTGCAGCCTTCGTATCTTTTAGGATATGCCCAAAAGTTCTTTCTTGGTCTCATCTTGGTCTTTAGCCTTTGTGTGGGATTAGATGTCTGTTGTGTGGGATTAGATGTTAATATTCCATATTAGTCTTGCAATTAGTCTTATTTTTTTGTTGTTGTTGAAAAGAGCTTCTTTCTCTTATGTACAGCATTTGTAAAGAATTTGAGAGGTTCGTGTCACATCCGGGAGATGACCAGTGCACCCCAGATATTTCTGCAGTTGCTTTAATGTTTCTGTAGGTAGGCCTGTTGCGATAGTCAGTTAATCGACCCATTGTATAATTAATGTGAATAAACTTCATTTACATCTTATTCACATAAGAATAAACAATACTAAGAACGTTTTCCTGGTTCTGCTGTAGCTTCTCGCCCTACTCTTCTGACTCTTTGACTGACAAAGAAAGAAGGGGAGGAGAGGGTTACAACAGATTTTATTCAAAGGTAATATAAATTCACTCACTCAGTCATCTCCTTCTGGTTGATCCGGGGTCGGGTTGTGGGGGCAGCAGCCCAAGCAGTGAGGTCCGGACACCCCTCTCCGCAGCCACTTCTTTTAGCTCTTCCAGGGGACACTGAGGCGTTCCCAGACCAGCTGGGAGACATAGTCCCTCCAGCGAGTTTAGGGTCGACCCCGAAGTCTCTTCGTGGATGGACATGCCCGAAACACCACACCAGGGAGGCATTCGGGAGGCATTCTAATCAAAGTCACCTCAATTGGCTCCTCACAATGCGGAGGAGCAGCGGTTCCACTCTGAGCTCATCCTGGATGACTGGGCTTCTCACCCTATCTCTGAGGGGGAGCCCCACCACCCTGTGAAGGACGCTCATTTCAGCCACTTGTATCCGTGATCTTGTTCTTTCGGTCACTACCCAAAGCTTGTGACCATAAATGAGGGTAGGAACATAAATTGACCGGTAAATTAAGAGCTTTGCCTTCCAGTTCAGCTCCCTCTTCACCACAACGGACTAGTACAAGCTCCGCGTTACAGCAGAGGCTGCACCGATCCACCTGTCTCCTGTTCCATCCTTCCCTCAGTCCTGAACAAGACCCCGAGATACTTGAACTCCTCCCCTTGGGACAGGACCTCATTACAGACCTGGAGGGCGTATTCCACCCTTTTCCAGCTGAGAACCATGGCCTCGGAATTGGAGGTGCTGATTCTCATCCTGGCCACTTCACCTTCAGCTGCGAATCACTCCAGTGAAAGCAAGAGGTCCCAGCTTGATGAAGCCAAAAGGACAACATCATCTGCAAAAAGCAGAGCCCCTGAATGCCAAACCAGAACCCCTCAATGCCTCAGCTGCGCCTAGAAATATTCAAATCAAATTCAAATTTATTTGTCACATACAAATTATACACAGTACAATATGTAGTGAAATGCTTAGCACGACTGTCCAGAATGTAAAGAATAAACTATCAGGTAACAAGGAGAAAAACAAAAGAGCAAAGGTCAGATAGACAGACGGCTGCGTTGACTCTGGGCTTAATAAAGCACAGTGCACCAACACCAGAAGATGGCATGGCTCCCCAAATCAACACAGACTGTGGAAACTTCACACTGGACTTCAAGCATCTTGGATTGTGTGCCTCTCCATTCTTCCTCCAGACTCTGGGACCTCGGTTTCCAAATGAGATGCAAAGTTTCTCATCAGAAAAGAGAACTTTGGACCACTGAGCAACAGACCAGTTCTTTTTTCTTTAGCCCAGGTACGATGCTTCTGACGTTGTTTGATGTTCAGGAGTGGCTTGACAAGAGGAATACGACATTTGAAGCCCATGTCCAGGATCCGTCTGAGTGTGGGGGCTCTTGATGCAACTCCAGCGTCAATCCCCTCCTTGTGAAGCTCCCCCACACTTTTGAATGACCTTTTCCTGACAATCCTCTCCAGGCTGCACTCATCCCTGCTGTTTGTGCACCTTTTTCACACACACTTTTCCCTTCCACTTAACTTACACAGCACTTTGAGAACATCCAACTTCTTTTGCCTTTTGAGACTGTCAGGTCAGCAGTCTTGCCCATGATTGTGAATTATATTTAACCAGACTGAGAGACCATTTAAAGGCTCAGGAACCCTTTGCATGTGTTTTGGATTAATTAGCTGATTATCATGTGACACTTTGAGCATTCAATATTGAACGTCTTCACAATATTCAAATTTTCTGAGATTTTGGATTTGGGGTTTTCATAAGCTGTAAGCCATAATCATCAAAGTTATAACAAATAAAGGCTTGAAATATCTCACTTTGTATGTAATGAGTCTATATAATATATTAGTTTCACCTTTTAAGTTGAATTAATGAAATAAATGAACTTTTGCACGATATTCTAATTTTTCAAGTTTCACCTGTATTGGAAATCATGACACTTTCTGGGACAACATATTATTATCTAACAAATAAGTTATCATGACAGGTCTAATTGTAGGCGATAGTGTTCGGCAGATTCCCTGATACATTTGTTCTTTCATTAATTTTAGAGGGATGTTCTGTTCTTGGTAACATGATGGTCTTCGGAGCAGCACGGCAGTTAGCACATCCACCTTACAGCAAGAAGGTTCTGGGTTCGAGTTCCGGGCTTGGGAGAGTGTTTCTGTGTGGAGTTTGCATGTTCTCCTCGTGCTTGAGTATGTTTTCTCCGGGTACTCTGGTTTCCTTCTACAGTCCAAAGACATGCACATTAGGCTAACTGGCTGTTCCAAATTATCCCTAGGTGTGAGTGGGATTGTAAATGGTTGTGTGTTTTGTCCCTGCGATGCACTTTGGGATGTAATCTCCTTCACTAAGAGTTGGCTACGATAGGCTCGGCCTCACCAGTAGGATTAAGCAGTTCAGAACATTAATAAATGAATGAATGAATAAAGGAATGGATGATGGTTTTCACGGTGTTCCAATCTTTTCTACCCACTTCCTGTACGGTACTTTTTGAGAGTGAGATCCCATGCACTGTAAGCTCTTTGTACTCCATGACTTTAGCCACTGGATGAAACCAAGATGTCAAGAAGATTCGAGAGAAACTGCTGATCTTTCTTTGGGGTTAGTCAGAGTCACATTGTTGATTACAGGTGCATGATCATTATTTCTGAACCTAAGGTGGAATGTGATTGGAGAGTTCTAAAAACAGTTACATGCCCAGTGACCACAGGGTATACACACCTGTATAAATTTAGAAAGGTTGATTGAAGATTGTTGTACATTTTTGCCACTGCCACTCATTAGTGATGCCATTATGTTTTGAATTTCCATCCCAAATTCTCTGTGATATTGAGTGGTTAAGGGATCCAGGAACTTCATAGCATTTCTTTTATTTTGTATAAGAGACAAACTCATTACCATCATATTTAAAAATATTAATGAGTCAAGGACAACCACTGCATTCTGAAAGCAATCCAACTGAAAACAAACCCCCGGAGCATGCTGAGTAACAGAATCCCTTTAAAGACGCTGTTTAAAACTTAAGGTGTGTGTTCTACACTCATTCCTTTGCTGTCTTTCCACAGCTGGAGTTGGCCACAGCAAAATCAGATATGAACAGGCATTTGCATGAGTACATGGAGATGTGCAGTATGAAGAGAGGTCTGGATGTGCAGATGGAGACATGTCGAAGGCTCATCACACAGACTGGAGACAGGTACATGTAATTAAATGATAAACACGGTATTCCTGCAGCATAGTGTCATGTTTTCTGATTGCAGTATAACATTAAAAAGGAAAAAGTCAAAAAGAGAGAGAATATTAAGCAGGCCTCACACGTGGGCGGTTATGACAGCGGTTCAACCTGGTTCCAGTCCGTTCCACACCAGCCGGGCTGTGGTACATGGTTTTGAGATCCACCTGAAATTTAAAAAATTTAGAAGATTCAGTGTTTATTGCAGTCAGTGGGTGGCACGGTGGTGCAGTGGGTGGCACGTTCGCCTCACAGGAAGAAGGTCCTGAGTTCGATTCCTGGGCATTTCTGTGTGGAGTTGGCATGTTCTCCCCTAACCCCTCCAGTCCAAAGACATGCATATTAGGTTATTTGGCTGTTCCAAATTGCCCCTAGGTGTGAGTGTGAGCCTGAATGGTTGTGTGTGATTTTCCCTGGATGGTCTGGCGAGCTGTTCAGGGTGCACCCAGCCTGTCACTTCAGCAACCCTATTAGTAGGATTAAATGGTTTGGCAAATGAATGAGTAAGTATGTGTCAGTCAGTGCTTGTTGACCATCATGGTGTCAAGACGATATCACTGCAGTCGAACACAGTTTGAAACCACACTGACCCGCTGTCAAAACCATCCTGTGTGAGACCTGTTTTAATTCGGTACATCTGTGTTTTAAAAATGTTTATGTATCATGTAGCATATTTAAAAGAGCAGCGGTGTACCTGTCCTGTTTCCTCTCCGGTATGTTTTTTTTATATTTTGGCTCTTTTTTTCCCTTTTTCAGAAAATCTCCCTTTCAAATTTCTGCGCCTATAGAAGATGCAGAGGAAGGAGAGAAGGAAAGAAAGAAGGCAAGTCTTCTGTCAGATGCTGACATTGCGGAGTCATGCTGTGACAATCTAAACAACTCTTCTGTTGCTTGTCTTCCTTGGATGAAGTCCTGACACTCTTCTGTCCTCTTCTTTTGAAAAAAGATTCAATTCTACCTAGCGATGCTTTTCCTTTACAGCGACCTCATCTTAAATTACTTTTCTATAGTATATGCACAAAAGACCTCCTGTGGTGTAGATTATTATTAGATGGTAATGATTAATCATCATTTGCTGGAATATCACTAGCTTTAAAGTAGCTCATGAAACGCCACAATCTGATTATATCAGGATAGAAATCATTATTCTTATTGGATAATGCTTGAATTAAAATGACAGACGAAGAAAATGATGGGCTTTTAAGCACACACCGTCATCATTGTTATGCATTAAAATAGAAAATAAACTATAAAAATTACTCTCATTTTAGTTTGTTTATACCTCTTTCTCACTGACGAAACTTTACCTGTGGAAGTTCGTGGAAATGCTTCTGCAGAGCAACATCTGATGCGGGTCAATGCGGGTATCGGAAGTTGCCGCAGAGAACCGTCAGCATTGGCATCAATTTTTCCGACGCATTTCTGCGGAAAGGCCGAAAACCTGTCATTCCCATGTGACAACGTGACACCACTGCAAACATCATATGACCAGCATGAACAACGTTTAAACATCGACATGCACTATATGTTTCCACAATATAAAAGGCTGTGAATCTTTACCTCAGCTATTGTCGCAGAAGGTAGCCAATGTGAGAAAACGTTCCATTTTCCGCATCTACACCACACGGTGTTCCTCCTCAAGGTACCACAAGTATCTCCGTGAAAATTGCATCAGTGAGAAAGGGGTATTAGGCTTATGTTACCCAAGCTACATATTAAAACACCTTTAGGGAGGGCTGTTTCCTTTCATTTCTGAATAGGAAGGGTGAACAGAAGATAGCGTTAGCTACACAGCGCTTTCAGCCAACTGAAAGCACAGCGCTGGCTTGACCTGCATATCTAATACTTGTAAATATAGACTGTAGAAATCTCATTTTAGTTAGTTTTCTGGTGTTGCCGGTAGTATATACTAAACACCTTTACAGAGTGTGGTTTAATTTCATTTCATTACTTTACTTTTGTTACCGAACATGTGCAGTTAGCAGAGCTATTAGACATTCAGGATGTACCCAACCGTGACAGAGTCTGCTGGGATTGGCTCCAGTTCCCCGCGACCCTAAACAGGAGAGTGGAACTGATCATGGAATGGAATTGAACTTTCATTCAGCCCAAAGCACGGATCATCTGAACTGCCACTGTGTCAAGGTTAAACTTTGTATATATAAACTAGAAATCTCACATTAGTTTTTTACTGTATTTTCTGTAAACACTTTTACAGAGCGCTGTTTAGTTTCCTGTTTAAATGATTACTCTGAACAGTTGAGAAGTGACGGCAGTAGCAGAACAGAGCTTTTAGCTGATACAGAGCGTGGAGCTCACCTGACGTGCTTCAGTTGTTTTGGTAAAAATATGTAAATATTAACAATAAAAATTTAGTTTTAATTTGCTATTCATTATGTTTCTGTACAGTACCACCACAACACTGTTTTAGAGCTCTTAGGCTGTGAATCATCTACTCATATTGCTTGGAAAGATTTAACAACTTTATTTATGCGTGGTTTTTTGGGTTGTTTTCAAGTTCTTAATTTAATAAAATTTGTGCACAAATTCAGGGCGGTGCAGTAGTGTAGTGGTTAACACATCCACCTCACAGCAAGTAGGTCCTGGGTTCGATTCCCAGGCTCGGGCGTTTTTGTGTGCATGTTTGCATGTTCTCCAGGTGATTGTGTGGGTTTCCTCCGGGTACTCCAGTTTCCTCCCACAGTCCAAAGACTTGGGGTAAAGATGTAAGTGTGAATGCTTGTGTGTATGTTGGCCCTGTTTAAGATGTTTCCTCTGCATTCGCCTGGTGTCGGCTGGGATAGGCTCCAGCCACCCCGTGACCCTAATAGGATTAAGTGGCTGTGCAAGTACCTGAGTGAGAGTGTGCACAATTGAAATTAACTAAGATTCATTTTTTTCCTCCATATGTTACAGTAAACCTGAATGGGTATATTGTTATCTGTTAGAATATATTTTGTAACAGAACTGTTTCTGATCAGAACCATCATACTGGTCTTGGATTTTTCATGCACAGGCAGAAAAACTGTATTACATTCTCCAGGAAGCTTGAAAAAACCTATTAGCCAATTTCCTGAAGAAACAATATAACTGTGTAAATAAATAAAAGTTTTAAATGCGGGGCAAACATTTTTTTATTGGTTGTTTTACTGTTTGCATAAATTCAGTAGAATGTTTTTGTTTTTTAGTAGATATGGATTTAACTGTTCAAATGTATAGAAACAATCAGACATACTGTATGGCCTGAGCTAAAAGTGTGTACCTATTCACAAGAGCCTTACTGAAGGACATTTTTAGTGAAATTTTAGAAACATTTTGTTACTGAACAAATGTCACTGAAAATCTATACCAAACAACTGCTGCCTTCTTAATATTCTTCAGTGATGTGGGTAAATGCAGAGGCTTGTTGGGGTATTTTCCCTAGTTTTATTCAATGATAAAACTACCACATTGATCAGTGAAAGTACTTTGAGATTATAAATTAAAATAAAAATGAAATTCGAAGCAATTCTACATCTTCTGGCAGAAATGATGGAGAAATGATAGAATGATACAGCTGATTTAAGTTTTTACCAATTAAACAAATCAAAGATTTGACGCAAATTTTTAAAATGCCTTTAGGACGTACCTGAAACATGGACCTCACAAAAACAAAAATCAACAACAATATTCTCCAACAAGCTTCTCAAATAGCAGATCAAGGCTGTAAGATGAAGCTTGCCATAGACCTTTTTTTGTTTTGTTTTTTGTTTTTTTATTTTTACCATAAATTTTCAATCAGATTGAGATCTGGACTGTTTGTTGCTAGGTCATTAAGTTGATTTGCATTTTAACTCTCTTTACTCTGTGGTAAGATGCATTAACATCCTGATGAATTACATCATCATCATCATCATTAAACCTACTCTTTGTCAAAAAAGAGAAAAGTGTCCAAAATCTCAGTATATACCTTTGCACTGATTGTTGCAGTAATGATTGCAATCTCTCCTGGTCCTTTACCTGCCATGTAACCCCATATCATAAACTAGGGTGTCACTTATAGCATGCAAGGTCTGCCAAGGCACGAATAGATGATGGTGACAAGTGCACTGATTAACCTGAACATGCAGGTTTTTATTATAACTTGACATAGTATCTGATGAACATTCATTCTCACATTATTTGTATGTATTGACCTTAATGGATTGTTTTTTAATATAGACCCATGTATGGATCACCTCCAAAATGTAATGTTTTCTTTATGTGTACCACAACCTACACTAGAAAATAAATCTCATTATAATCCATGAATAAGTTAAATTGCACACAAACCAATCCATGTGGCTGAGCTAACCAATGGTTGTTTTCTTTGGGCAGTCATCATTATGTTTCATTTAAACCATGTTTCATTTACAGACTTCTTACAGTTCTGTCACAAACACTGAATCTTGTTTCCACTCATTTGCTTTTCATTTGTTTTTCTGTAGATTTTCTATTTTAAAGCCATTCTGCTTTGTTTTTTCTACTTAGATGCTTTGATGTATGTGTTCCTTTTCTAAACTGTTTATGCCTCACTGGAAAAACACATTACCTTTTGCCATGCTCCATGTTGGATTTCTTTCTTGTAAGACTTATTGTTTCAATTGATGACTTTCTCTTGTTCAAGTCATGCTTCCATTCAAATAACCAAGTACAACAGCATGGTAAGGTCTGTGAGCACTCTCATCTATTTTAACTGCAGACTCATTTACATTTGTAGACTTCTGCTGGCTTTTATTCTGAAAAATTATAATTTCAAGGTGATTCCATTATTGTTCTCTAAGGACTGAATGATTAAATAATTTATTAATAAATAAAAAATAATACACCATTAGTTGAAACAATTAAATTTCATTTGTTTGAGGTTTTTTTTTTTTTTAACAAAGCCAAATAAACAAAAAATGGTTTTGTGTACTATCTGTAATTAGCTGAATAAACATTCTCTTAAGTGTAGTCCATATGGAGTTTCACATGAGTTTCCCTCGTTCTTCTTGCCAACAAGAAACTCAACCTAAAATCAGTTCAACTCAATCTCTATTCTATCATATATAAAT
>JAQMYF010000011.1:2628952-2641636 GCA_030014195.1 Neosilurus mollespiculum | reverse complement strand
GGCTGGCGCCCATCTCAGCCGACTCTGGGCGAGGGCAGAGTACACCCCGGACAGCTCGCCAGGCCATCGCAGGGCACCTTAACAGAAGTGGTTTTCCTAAGTGTATGTGTAGTATGAGCTAAAGTAAATCCACGTAACACTCATATAGCTGTCCACATTTACCAAAACGCGCAATCCTTCTAGGGTTGCGGGGAGACTGGATCCTATTCCACTGGACGGCTTGCCAGTCCGTCTGTGGGCCAACAGACACAGCCACACCTGTTAGAATAATGTGCATAATGTCACCTGGTAGCCGGAGGAAACCCATGCAAGCACAATGAGAACATGCGAACTCCACCCAGAAACAGCCTCGCCAAGGTCCCGGACTTGAACCCAGTTCACACGTATTTCCTATAATGGTGCATATCTGTTTAATAGTTTTAAATGTATACATCAATATTATATACATTATATATTTCTATTCAGATATGTACATTTAATCTATTCTGTGTAATATTTATTCAGTTGAATTCATCCGATGCCTTTTTACTGCCTGGATCATGTGTAGTATTTATATTGTTATTTATCTACTCAGCATGTGTGCACTACAATTACAGGACATTTACTGTATATTTGGAAGGTTTATTTAGTGCATAGGACCATGTGGTGGGGGTTTATTTTGGTTGTTTTTTTTTTTTTTCATTGTTTCTATTGATATTTGATTGACACTTGTTCCCGTTCCTGACTACTGCTGTACTGCTCCCAAATGTGGGATTAATAAAGTTTATACCTTATATTTAAAACACTCTATAGTGCCTATTAACTCTGTAAACATAAACTAAAGAAATCTTGTTTTAGTTTGATTTTCATTATGTTTCTGCATAGCACTACCACAACTCAGTAAAAGGTTACTCTTATACTCTGCCCCTGCTCTGAACAGGGAGCTCGCCTTCATACATCAACAGAAAAATAAAAATGAAACAAAAATTTTAGTTTTTAGCGTTTACTTACTTTTTTTTTTTTTTACTTACAAGGTCCAAAATGTCCAGGCCCACATCACAAAAAAAAAGCCCTGTTCTCACCTTTGTATCACCATTTCTGCCGACTTTAACTTTACTTCTGTTTGACTTCTGCAGATTCATCAAGACTATAAATCTAATTCTAATTCATAAACTTAATTTATAAAATAATCTTTCATGCGCCAGCTCGTCTCCAAACTATCTGAGCTACCCGTCCGCCGAGGGACCATAAATCCCTCCCTAAATAATCTTTAGTTATATTCTCTCTCCCAAACGCACGGCTAGACCCATGTTAACATCTGCGTTATCTGGTGACTGTAACCCAGTCTGTTCCAACAGTGATTAAACTCGAAGCTGTTGGAGATTTAAGTTGATTTTCTCCTCTTATTTATTTTACACTCCGCTCTGTGCAGTTCTATTTGTTTGTGCTGTGTTTGATTTTAACACTCAGCACAGTGTTTACACGATGCCCGTTTGTCCGAATGCTGCATGTTGATATGGAATATCTGTGTTCAGTTTGGGTTGGAGTGGAGATTATTCACCTCAGGCTCACTGGGATATTAACCAGTAGACCTCAAAACATTCCTCAATATCTACTGAGCCTTTGGTGAATAATTACTATAAAGCTTTGCTCTAATAAGACAATGGTTTTAGGTCAGAAAATCCTGGCGTTGACCATGTGATTGTTATTAGACCTTGTTAGAAAGCTGTTCTGTTTTCCCCCCACAATGCACTACTGTACATAAGGAGGTTTTACCATTTTCAGTATATGAAATACTTTAATTATGTACACATGTGAACAAGGTTGTGTCTAACACAACAATACATAATTTTCTCTTCAAGACAACTGAGTGAAATCTAACTCAATAAAAGTCTGTGGTACGGTTGAGGAAAGCATTTTATTAAAGAAAAAATTTCAAATACAAGTGCTCACATTAAACAGCTTCTAATTGTTAGGAGTACAGATTAATGTAAAAATCAAACATCAAAGATGTTACTAGAGTAGAAAATGAGTCTACAAGCTTGCTATAAGCTAAAACATTTACTCTAAGCAAAAGTGTTAGGGTCATTTGAGGGGGGTGTTATTTTATATACATGTTCTATCAGGGATGTACACATCTACCATCAAATAACAAGGTGCTGTATCCATCTACTGAAACTAAAATTAACAACAGCAAAATCCACAAGCGCAAGCTGGGGAAAACACCCACATTTGCAGGTTACCCCATATTTGCAGTTCAACAAACGTTTGTGTAGAACTCTACACTTTAGCCCTCAGACAGGTGGATTTTATTCTCACCCGGGGTACCAAATCTGAAATGGTTCACACTTCTCCTAAAATGATACAATACTAGCACATTTGTTGAAAGGGCACAAGGAACCATTCTAATTTTCAGAAGGAGTGAATCATTTAATCACTAACATTTAATTGAAAAAAATAATAAATTAATTAAAAAAAAAAAAAAAGGACTTCAGTGATGAGAACTTTGTTGATTTAGTGAATTTAACATTATAATCAGGGCTTTTTAAGTGAGGGAAAAAATCAAATAAATAATAAAAGAAGGGGATGTAGACGGTTAAAGTTTTCAAACAGAACACAGGAATAACAAACCTCACTGGAAGATTTTGACATTTTTTCCAGAGCTTTGAAGTTCGTTCATCAATCAAAAGAAAGCTGTGAAACTTTGACAATGCTGTATTTGTTTTTGAGAAAACTGATGGAGTAATTTTGAAACTTTATACAAAACCTGTAACGTAGTTCACATTCACGTTAACAACACTAATCATCAATTATTTGCAAATATTTTTTGTAAGGAATTTGGACGGACATGTCAACACCACAGTCTGACAAATGCAACAAAACATCGGCAACAAAAACAACCAGATTTACATTTAAATATTTCAGTTCACATGGGTCTGTAGTCTCATGGTCCAAAGATGTAACGTTAATTAATCTCGATGAGTTTCTACTCGTTTAGTTTGTGTGCTGAAAAATAATGAAGCTGAATTTTTTAACGTCTGCACACTCACACTGGCATTCGACTCTTTATAACAGGAATATCTACAATGGTACTTTCTAAACGAATGAAAATCCATTTTAAAACAGTAAGAATACCGGGTCAGAGTAAAATGAAGTAATCGTAACACCAGGTTCTAATATGACTGGACATCACATGACGAGGGGAGAATGAGAAAACATCTGATTAAGCAAAATCACTTTTCTTTATTGTTAGGCTGATTTCTAAAAGTCGTAGGCAATTTTCTTAATAAAGCAGGGATCAACTGATTACTGGCACTGCCAATAAGCTGTACAACACACTAGAAGTAAAAGGTTTTAGAGCACCTCCATTTTCCCAGTTTCCTGTTAAAGCATAGAACAACCAGCTGGAGGTAAAACAGAATTAATATACTTGTTCTGTTCTATCTAAATTTCTGACTCCTCGATCACCTCCTTTTGCAGATTTTCCTGCTGAACACCCTCCTTTGGTGCAGAAGTTCCCACAAATGTGTTGCACTTGTTGGTTGAAGTGGGTGGGGGTGTTCCAAAACTTTTGAATATTTTTTTTTTCTCCCCAAATATTGGAAAAGGAGCTTAAACTTGTTTTCCTGTTATGCATGGGTACGTTACATACCCATGATAACTTCTATAGTCTGCCTCATGGTCCCTGGATTGTTCAAAATGTGGATGACGCACACAAGAACATCTCACTAACACTTCTGTACTGTGTCTGCGTGGCGCACTCACAGCACTGCTGGATTGGGAGGAATGAGGACCACCTGTCGAATTCCCTTAAATTTTCATAATACAAAACATCACGTTTACGATAAACAGATAGCAACTCCAAATATCAGTTATCAGTGTCAGAAATAGTATATACTGTATACACACTAATCAGCCATAACATGAAATCCATTCGGAGCACTGACAGCACTGACACTGGCTCCTGCAAAGGCGTGGAATAAAGTAGGCAGAAAGTTAACAGTCACCAAGAATCCGAAATCACTCACTCATTCACTACCCCTTATTAACTGAATAGGCAGTTAAATAAACAGGACTACACAGAAAGCTCATTGCTGTTGAGACACTTTAGAACACTCCTGGTCACCGTTAATTACGTAATACTGTTGTACAGTTAAAACATGATGGGTCAATGTCAACTGAGCTGACATACCATGCATACACAACACTGCCGCTGCCTTTTATTAAATTATAATTTGAGGCTTTGAATCGATTTCTTCTGCATTGTAACTAAGTTTTACTCAAATTTGCCTTATTTATATTTTTTTATCTGTGTCCTTAACTATTTTTCTTTGTACTTGACAGTCCTTTTATAGTAAATTATACTGTTCAATTCCCCTCCCCCAAGTTAAACGCAATATTACTTACATTTACATGACAGGCTAAGGTTCCCCCACTACTCTCTCTCCTCCTGTCAGGCATTTTTTCCAACGACCAAATGCAATGCATGATAGTGTATATATAAGCATATTTAACATCCCCTTTCTCTGTGCGTTTTTGTTGAGGTACAAGTGCTACATCTGAGAGATGAGTGATCCTGATCCTTTTGCTCTCTGAATCCTGTGATCCGTCCTGATGTGCTACTACTGGTTCTGATCATAGAAGCCCCTCGCTCCTGCTGATGATGTTCCATACAGCCCTAAATTTTTCCTCAGAAACTGTGATGACGACTTTTCACTGCTGGTGATATAAACTCTTTTACTGAAATTACTTGAACTACAACTCCCATTACAGTTACAAGATAACCAACTAGACCATGTTAAACTCTAGTGAAGTTGCTACATGGTTTGTATTTTTATCTGGTTTCACCGAAATGAGTCTGGTTCTTCTCGAGGTTTCTTCCACGTGTCATCTGAGGTTTTTCTTGCCACTGTTGCCAGGGATGTTAGGGATGTATAGGGTTTATAGAGAAATGTTTAAATTCTTTATAAAAAAATTTTATTAAGTAAAGCTGCTTTGTGACAATTTTAACTATAAAAAGCTACACTACACAAATAAAACTGAATTGAATATATACATTATTTGGTCAGTGACCATCGCTTGTCCACTACTTTTCGGAATGCATTATGGCATATACTGAGTGAACTATATTATCCCCTCTATACATTCGGACACCATTAAAAAGTGGTGAACTCCGAATATGGTGCACGACCTAGTGAGTAGTGAATGATTTCGGACAGGGTCAGTTCCAAAAGTTGATGAGTTGGAAGCAGGTAAAATGAGCGAGTGTAAGAATCTGAGTGACTTTAACAAGTGCCACGTTGTGTAGTGTTTGTGGTATCAGTGATAAATTCCTAACAAAGGTGTAGGAAAAAACCAGTAGGCTAGCGAGTGAGCCTTAATCGAGTTAGATTAATTCAAATTTGTGGTTTAGAAAGAGGTGAAAATTTTAAATTCACTTAAAAACTAGATAATTGAAACATGAAGTTTGCTAAATATTTTTATATGCATAAGCTTTACTTCAGGGGAGCCATAAATTCTGCACCAGGCTGGAGCCCCTCCTACAGACCGCAAAAAAATGGTTTAATTTAAGAAATGTGTTAAACTTTATTAAATACTCTCTATGCTTGAAAAATAAATAAATAAATAATCAGAATTGTAAAATTGGGTGTAGGTTTTTTTAAAAGTAAATAAATAAAAATCAGAGATTTTATTTTTAGGCCATATCCCCCAGCCCAAGGCTCATCGCTGTACATGAGAAGACTAGTAAAGGCTCATATGTTATGGCTGCTCTGTGTATATAACAGCATACATATATTTATTGAAAGGTGTTTATTATATTAGATATTCAACACTTTCTGTACCGTGTCCACACTTTACAAAAACAACAAGAAACTTGATATATATCAATATATATATAAAAATGGAGCTGACGCTGTGCTACATAACCAATGATCTTAATACACTATTAAAAGAGCTGAGTCTTGTTCTTCTATCAGTCACGACATCACACTGCTAAAAACTTTCTGATCACAATTAACACAATCGCAAGTATAAAAGACAGCCTTGTTCTCCAGTGTACGTCAGGTCAACAACTGACCTCAGGTTTACAACTGGCGTGAAGATGGGTATCTGTGAATAAAATGGATGATTCTTAAGTTTTATGAAAAAAATCCAGGTTTTAATTTTGGAACCATTATACTGATGATCTCTCTCTCTCTCAACCCCTCTTTCTTTTAAGCAAACACAAAGATTTTATGTATTTTATCACAGGTTCCATACATCAACCAACTTTCAACACATCAAGGTGTTTTTTTTTTAAATCATTTATTTAAAGATCCAGGGTTAGTGAGGCCAGACACTGCTGCGTGGACTCTGGATTTCATGGTTAACGGACAGCACAGGCTCAGGATACAGTGATAGTCGGTTGTTTTGCTGTCCAGTTATGAGAACATTAATCTGCATGCCATTTCTTATTGACAAATACTTCTATTGAAACTCAGACTAAAAAAAAAAAAAAGAAAAAAAAAGGAAAAAAAAAAAACACCAAGGTAATAAAAAAGCAATACCACAGACCCTGCACCAGTACTTTAACACACAGTTTTCAACATAAAACCCATTTTTCACACGTGCAGTTTTAACATACACCAAATACAGACTAGCGTGAGGTGATGTTCATTATCCATTACATTTTTGCCATCCATATAAAAATTTAGCAGAATTACCGAATAGTCCTAAAGTAGCTTATTTCTGCAGCTAATAAATTTGTATAAATAATAAAAACGCTCAGTGTACTAGACTTGCTCAGACCGCTAATCATGCAGATTAAAATTAAAATTCAGGTGAACTTCGGATTCTGTAAACATCAATGGGGATTTACTGATTTACGAAATTTATGAAGGCGGTGTAACATACAGTATGAAAATAAACATTTCTGTAGAAGACATGCAAAAGCACAAGAGCTGAGCAACAGAAAGAGAAAAAGAAATATATCTGCATTGCTAACCTTCGAGACAAGTCAACACAATTTGTATGAAATCTGGTAAAAACTCATTCAAAAATATTTGTGCTCTATTCTACCCAAGGATTTACTTCTTTTTTTGGGATTTACCTCCTACCCTTGAGGACGAATTCTTTCTGCTGTTGTTCTCATGAACTTCGTCGAGCGGCGTATTGTCGAACTCGTCCTCACCGACCCGCTCTACATTGTCTGGTTTTGCGATGGCTCCAGCAGACAGAACAGGATTCTCTCCCATTGCAGTCCCGTGGTAATCATCATCATCATCATCATCATCGTAGTCGTCGTCGGCCTTTTGGTTGTAAGCGTCTGGCTTACTTGAATTCTTGGTCGAGGAAAATGCGTTACGGGGTCGTTTGGGTGACGGTTCATCGTTTTCCTTGCTCTTTCCTTCTTCTGCCGCTTGAATGGCTGCGAAGGCTTCAGACTTTTTAGGACGGCCCCTTTTACGAGGCAGGGTATCAACAGAGAGGGTACTGTTAGCCAGAACATGTTCAGCCTCCCCTCTGATGCTCTTGACCTTTCCTGACCCTGGAGGCCGGCCTCTCTTTCGAGGACTTCCGTTCGTCTCCTGTAGTAGACCCTTGGCCTTGTTCCCAGAACCTGGAGGACGTCCCCTCCTTTTGGGAATCCCGTCTATCTCCTGCTTTGTGAATTTTACCTTCGCACCAGATCCTGGAGGTCGCCCTCTCTTCTTCGTAGTTCCGTTTGTTTCCCCTGAAATAACACTTAGCTTTCTTCCAGAGCCTGGGGGACGGCCCCGCTTTCGTGGAGTTCCGTTCGCATTCAGACTAACCTGCAGCTTGTTTCCAGAGCCTGGAGGTCGCCCCCTTTTTCCTGGAGTTCCTGCTAGTGGCCTTTTCAAAGGAGATGAACCTGATGGCCGTCCCCGTTTCTTTTTAAACGAGCCTCTTGGCCGACCCCTCCTTCGAGGACCGTCTCCACCAACCTCAGGGAGCTTCACATTTTTCAGGTTCCCGTCAAATCTGCCATTCCGTGAAGGCATGGATTCGTATTTACGTGGTCTACCCCGTCCCCTTTTCTCCTTTGGCATGTTTACAAGGGGGTGGATGCGTGGTCTCCCAAGAGGCTTTGTGAGTTTCCGTTTTTTGCTCAACCTTAAAATCCTCTCTGCTTCTTCCTCTGGGGTAAGCGGAATCTTTCTGGGTCTTCCTGGGATTCGAATCTTTTTTGGACGGCCACGCTTCTTGACTTTTGGCCTTATCACCATCTCAGGTGCAAAGAAATCCACTTTTTTGGAGGCCCTAGCATTGTGAGAGATCTCTTTCTCAGAAATTATTTTTTTCTTAACTGACCCTCGTGGTCTGCCTCTGCCACGTTTGCCTGAAATGGCACTTCCATTGGCCAGAGTATTGCTAGAGTCCTCCATCTGTTCAACTTCCATCACAATGTTTTTTAAGCCTTACTGAGGGTCTGGGACCTTCACTCAGGCTCACCTTCTCCAACTGCTAAATTCTAAAAAAGGGAAAAAAACTTCAGCACCACTGAATATAACACTTACAAAAAATACAACACTTCAGTCTTTAAAAGCACGCTAACTATCATTTTATTAACACTAACCGCAAAAATAAAAATAAAAAATTCAATTGCCGAAAAAAAATTAAATAAAATGTTTGTGGTTCCGGTTACCCGTCCAACCCTCCCAAAAATGGTTGGAGTCAAAAATAAATTGCCCTACCTTGCTAGCAGAGTTGAATTTCATCTATTTTTCAGGGCTTTCAAATTAACCCGGCAGGATTTCTGTGTACCCGGGTCCTCTGCACCATCTACTCCTTTAGTTTTCAAAAGAAAAATATTTACATATACACGCAATGTGCCTCCCGCCATCTCGCACACATATCATATTATAAAAATATATTTGATCACTCGGTCGTTCCGGTGTTAGTGTACTTACTGTGCAAGCTGCTTTTCACAACAGACAGAGCAAAGTACGCTACGAAGAATGTGTGTTAAAAAATATTATATAATATGCTAAACTGAATATCTGAAAGTGTTCCAGTTTAGCAAGCCACTGTAATTATTAGATAATTATATATTAATTATATAATATATATAGGACTATATAGACCACAGGTGTCAAACTCAAGGCCCGAGGGCCAAATCTGGCCCTCCAACACATTTTACATGGCCTGTGAGTGCTTTCCAAGTATATGATTATTGTAGATTCTTCGCATCAACCGTTACCATGAAAATTATTTGTCCAACCACTAGGTGGCAGCAAACCTATTTCAAGTGTCAAATTTTATAGCTCAAGAAAGATGGTAAGCTAGCATGTCGCTGTCAAGCATTGTCAAAAAAGGAAAGTAAATAAAGTTAAAGAAGACAGATCATAAACTCTCTCTCTAAACTAAACTAATCGTTTTGCCATGCAGGTTTCATGGTTGCCCTTTTTGACTAGACTCTCCTGCCCTTGATGACCTGAAATTTAGTGATGTGGCCCTCAGTAAAAATGAGTTTGACACCCCTGCTATAGACCTATCTGTGTTTAATTCAGTGACTTACAAATTCACATAACACACTGTACAGGTATATCATGTGTCTAAATGGGGAATTGTCACCCAAAACATTTTCATATTTTTTAGGATTTCCATTTGTTGAAAGTTCTTTGTCTTTTTGAGCTTCTGCCACTAGAGCCAACCATCACTGGTGCTTCTACAGTGCACATAATATATTGGAATGGCACCCAACACTGGTCTTTTTGGTTTTCTGAAGAAAATTGGTTTCTTTTGTGTTGTTTCATAAAGTTAACATTCATATCTTACTCCTTATCATCCCTCTGCAAGGTGCTCCCTATACAGTGTTATAGAAGCACTCAATATAGATTCCAGGTTGGAAAATATCAGTGTTGGCAGATGGAGGAGTGGCAGGCTCATCTTGTCTCTGCTTGCTGGATGACTATTCAATCTCTGAATGTTAACTGAAGTGTACATAGTGTCTACTGATACTCTCCTCATTTCCATTTTATTAGCAGAAAGCAGTATGAAAGAATGGTGTAAATTCACAAATAAAGAATAATTACATTTTTGTACATTTGAGTTCTGACATTAATTAATTCATGTTATATGGGGTACAAGATTCACTCGTGAAAAAAGGACAACAAACGTTGCTGACCTACCGATCTTTTTTTAAATGTATTTATTAATTTTATTTTATTTATTTAATTTATTTATATATATTTTTGCACCTGTTAGGGGAAACAGCATTTTTGTTTTAGGGCTAATACATCACGGATGTGCTGCGTCACTTTTGATTCCGACACTCAAAATTTAATTCTTCTTATATGAACGCTGATCAGATTAAACGGATTAAATATAATTTATTTAATATAATTAATTCTATTTATAATTTAATAGAAAAATCTAGACATTTAACTCTTGAATGATGTAAAACATGTTACACATTTGCCTTCATTTAATGTTTAATCAATAACTGACTCTTCGTCCGCTGTATGTGTAGAGATTAAAGTGAGTATGGAGGACCATTAAGGACAAAAATGTTCAATAATTTGTAAATAAAATGTTTATAAGATTCTCAAATTTATTTTATTAACTTTACATTTACAGCATTTAGCAGACGCTCTTATCCAGAGCCACTTACAGAAGTGCTTTAGTCATTATCAGTGAATATATTCTTATACTGGTTTGTCAGGACACAGACTAAGTATACCATCAGTCAAAAACTCAGTGGATAGGTGTTGTGTGCAGGTTTTTGTGTGTAAAAGAAAAACAGTGCTAGTCTAAGTACTGCCAAAAAAGGTAGGTTTTCCGCCGTCGTTTGAAGATACCCAGTGACTCAGCTGTCCGAACATCCACAGGACAGCAAAGTCTCCTCTCAATGATTTGTCTTTATTTTAAAGTCATAACTGCAGTGAGGGGTCTCCAGAATGGCAGATGTTACCCAATCAACGCTGAGCTGTGCTGCCCCTGGACCCCACTGCAGTCTTGTATAGCACCAGCACACTTTGTTACTGTTTACACTTAAAGTTTACCTGCTATTAAAAAACCTGAGTCTATGTACTATACTATTAATTCATTTATTTATTTGTATTTCCTAATGGATATTTTAACGAACAGCAACGGATAACATACAGGGGGCACACACCTCTTCCTCTTGCCAGTTAAAAACAATGACGCAGTTTGCAAAAAGAAATGAGGTCATGTTTATGTGATACAGAGCGAGGAAGTGAGATCTGATGAATAAATATCAGGTGTGAAGTAATGAACTTAAAGGCATCCTGATCACATGATCACCTGTACACACCAGGTAAATAGGGGACGTTAGAGGTGTGAACACAAAAAACTTCCTCTAATGTTTATAAGTACTACGAAAAAAGTCCCTCAGGTCCAAAAGTACCATTCAGATGAACGTTTCTGGGTTCTTTCTTTTTAAAATCACGTGATCTTCAGAAATCAGGAATTTTATGAACAGACAGTAATCACTCTCGATGTGGTTTTTAATAGCACCGCACGGCGCACTGAGTTTTGCTGCCTGATCAAACCTTGCCTACACTTCATCTTTTCCCAAATATTGTGGGCGTGAACTTTGGCTCTAAGGGTTTTTCCTTCAAACACGTTTAACCCTAATCACATTCCACAAATCTAAAAATATACATTAAATACACACACATGGTTTTAAATATTTGTTTTTTTTGTGAATTAAGCAACCTGTCACTGATAAAACATAAGCCCTCACCCTGCATGGACACGCACTGGTGATCTACACACCGGGGTTCCTATCATAACCATTGCATGACTGTGTTATACGTGTATTAGTGATAAATTCAACTGAAAAGATGACTCATCAGGTCAATCTGTTATTTCCTGCCATCTAGAAGAGAATAACTGCGGCTAAACGATAAGCTGATGGAGTATAACTTCCTGAAAGATATTAACAACATGCACGCAGTTTGTGTTGGGTAGTAGAAGTAAAACCTTACACAAGTTCATGAACTGATTAACGCCCGGCTCTTCTCTTCACATCAACAACAATTACTGGTTTCTGACTCAAACCAACCCCAGAATAACCAGTAAATTACACAAATCTTTGAAATCCCATTATCATCATTATTATTATTGTTGCTTTTTATTGTTTATTATTATCATCATTATTAATATTATTACTAATGTTGTTGATTTTATTGTTTATTAATTATTGTTATTATCATTATTATGCTTTTTAATTATTGTTTTTATTATTATATTATAGTTGTTGCAATTATTATTAGTGTCTTATTATTATCATTATCACTACTGTTGCTGTAATAATGATAATTATTATTATTATTATTATTATTATTATGTCTAGATAACAAAAGAGAAAATTACATTATTATACCCAAATCTTGCAGAAAGATAAAAAATATATGGACTAAACCTTGTAAAATCATACTGCACACCGGATCATAGTTCTATTGCTTTCTGATTTTTTTAAATTATTTATTTTAAACTGAAAATTAAACAATAATAATAATAATAATAATAAATAATAATAATGATTAAAAATAATAATAATACAAATAAAATAACAAACAAATACAATAATATCAATAATAAAAATAATAAAATAACAATAATAATGATAACATTTTAAACACAACTTATGAATATTATTATTATTATCATCTATTAGGCTATTTTATATATATATATATATATATATATATATATATATATATATATATATTAATT
>JAQMYF010000011.1:2601837-2628852 GCA_030014195.1 Neosilurus mollespiculum | reverse complement strand
ATTATTATCATCTATTAGGCTATTTTATATATATATATATATATATATATATATATATATATATATATATATTAATTATTATTATTTCTTTTAAAAAATTCAGACAAATAATAAAAATGATAAAAGATGAAAAGAGAAAATGTGAAAATCAGAAACCAAGAAAATCATCATCAGATCTAAATTAAGCGCGTGCACGCGCGGGCACCTTACACTATCATTATTGTTGTTATCTTTATAGTTACTTTCTGTATTTTGATGCGGGAGTGCAGGCCGGAAGCTCTGGAGGTCGCGGTGGACCCTCGGCGGTACCAGTTGTTTTGAGGTTTTAGACAATAACACGATAAGGGTTCGAGCTCGCGCTGATAAAGGGAGCAGGGCCAGCTCGGCTCGCGCTCCGTGGTTAGCTCGCTAAACCGTCGCTAGCGAATCGAAACAACTTTTCTGTGCAAAAAGCAGCCTCGCAGCACTGAAACAATACCGCACAAAGTGTTTTAAAATGACCGAAACTTACTTATTCTCCCTTTTAATCAAGACAGAAGAGTTCCTGTTCGTGCACTCGGCAATAATTTCGATCAAACACAAGCAGGAGGCTGGCGGATGCGATGATTTGAAATCTAACGTCTTTCCGGGTCCTGCTCTGTTGTGCGTGGCTGGGCTGTTTGTGGGTGGATGGCGCCCTCTGCTGGTTTGGAGGGTCGCTTAATCCACCGCCTACCAGCGGCATTAGGGCCACGTGGAGGCTGGAGCCTATCTCAGCCGACTCTGAGCGAAGGCGGGGTACACCCCACCAGCCCATTTACACACAACCGTTCACACTCACACCTGGGGTCAATTTGGGACAGCCAGTCAGCCCAATGTGCATGTTTGTCACACTGACAACTTTAACAAGTCCAGGACTTGAACCCAGGACCTCCATGGTGTGAGGTGGACCTGCTAACCACTACACCACCGCGCCGTCCGGATCACCTGATACAAAATGCAAGATAAGCTCTTTCAGACCCTGTTCATACCTGCCGTCAACATGTGTCCTGGGAGATTTGAACTTTAAGGTCAATTCAAGGTCAAGATTCAACATTGCACATAGTATATATAATCATCATCGTAATCATCTTCTGTCATCGTAATCATCTTCTGAAGCGCTTAATCCTAGTTAGGGTCGTGGGGAGGCTGGCGCCCCTCTCGGCCAACTCTGGGTGAGGGCAGAGTACACCCTGGAGAGCTCGCCAGGCCATCGCAGGGCATATGCAGCCTACTCTTTACGAAAATCAGCAATGGTTCTTTTACATGCCTCTCCCCACAGACAGTGAGAGACATGGCCGGCCTTTGATAACCCAGTTATCTGCACTGGGGGGGACAGCAGTGACATCCTGCTGATAGTGGGGCTTGAACCTCCAACCTTGGGATCAGTAATCCAGCACCCTACCACCGGGCCACCACTGCCCCTCAGCGTATAAATAATATGCAAAATAAAACAGGGCAGCACAGTGGCGTAGTGGTTAGCACATCCACCTCACAGAAAGAAGGTCCTGTGTTTGAGTCCCAAACTAGGCAAAGGCGTTTCTGGGTGGTTTGCATCTTCTCCCCATGCTTGCATGGGTTTCCTCTGAGTACTTTCGTTTCCTCCCACAGTCTAATGATGTGTACTTTGGCTAATTGGCTGTTCTAGATTGAGTGTGAATGGTTGTGTGTGCGCTGCCCTGCGATGGACTGGCGAGCTGCTCAGTGTGTTCCGATCTGAGATAGGCTCCAGCGTTCCTCACCCCAAGTAGTCGTGGTGGTTCAGCAAATGAATGAATGAATGAATGACAGTAAAACAGTAGAAACATTTACCAGCATATATACAACATTTAATGAGCATACATATATAGAACATTTGATGAGCATGACACGCTGGGTAGCAGATTACTGTACATAATAATAGTATGAAGAATGTTCCAGGTGAACAAGAGAAACGTAAGCAGTGATATAAGCGTATAATGTAATATTGTAACATTCCCGGTACAGAGGAATCCATTATTTACGCAGCATAAGCACTTGGAGTTGTAGCAGCTGTCATGGACATTATGAGAATCATAGAAAAGTTCAGAACTATTCCAGTATATTGTGAGGTAGATAGAAGTAAAGTGCAAGAGCAGTTCCAGCTGGAGTGAAGTGAAAGTGAATGCACAGAATGAAATGATGTGAATGAGTGTCTTAAAGTATTTCAAACTGTGTGCACTGAAAAATTTGACAGTTTGAGGTCAGAAACTCCTGCGCCATCTGGAGGTACCTGAACAGATGCTATGGTGTCGCCTACCTGATGGAAGAATGTATAAAGAGTGAGTAACCACTTTTAGAAGCCTCAGTGAATTTTTTTAGAGCCTAGTGACAAATCCAGTGACTCGTTTGGGCTAGGAGACATCTGGGATTTAGTTTGGGTTATTCACCACTTTATAGTCATAAACAATGATAGATACATGAATTAAAATTAATTAATGGCTACACACTAATGGAGTTAATATCAAATCAAAGTAAATAAATAAAATTGGGCGGCATGGTGGTGCTGTGGTTAGCACATCCACTACACAGCATGAAGTTCCCAGGCTCGGGCATTTCTGTGTGGAGTTTACATGTTCTCCCCATGTTTGTGTGGTTTTCCGCCTGATACTACAGTTTCCTCCCACAGTCCATAAACATGCACAGTTGGCTGATTAGCTGTTGCAAATCGCCCCTGGGTGTGAAAGTGAGTGTGAATGTTTGTGTGTGTGTGTTGGCCCTGCAATGGACTGGCGACCGGTTCAGGGTGTACCCCGCCTTCGCCCAGAGTCGACTGAGATGGGCACCAGCCTCCCCGCAACCCTGATTGGGTATAAGCGGCTTAGAACATGAAGGAATTAATTAATAAAATTGTTTTTAAAAAAGATTTTGTTAACAATACAACGGGGCAGGATGAGGAAACCAGGACCTCCATCTTAATTGACATCCTTCCTCATATAGAGTTAAAAAAAAACACTGGGGAGTAGTTTATCCATTCATTCATTCATTCATTCATTCATTCATTTGCAAAACTGCTTAATCCTATAGGGTTGTGGGAAGGCTGGAGCCAATTTCAGCCTCTGGGCACAACAATTCACACTCATGCATTCCTTGAAATAATACTGAACACAATGTAACTGATGCAAGTTTCCTATTGTAGTAAAACTTCCTGATGAATTGAGGTACAAATGTGAGGTGTCACAGAGGCCAAATCCTCTTCCACATGGGAAAGATAAGAGAACACACAAACCAAATGAGGGAGAAGTGTGTTGATTTTCATAAGTCAGGGAATGGTTAGTTAAAAAAAAAGGGGGGGGGGGGCTACTCGACTGAAAATGTTTGTTTTAACTGTTAGAAGCAATAATAAAAGAGTGGACCCCTAGAACTATTCCAAACCTGCCTAGAAGAGGACCTAAGTTTATTTTGCCCCCATGTAAGTAAGGAGGTGGTAAGAGAGACAAAAAAAAACACCCATAGGGATCATCGATTGAGAATAACAAGAGAAAGTTAAATTTCTGGGTTAATAAGTTTTCAAAACTTATTAACCCTGAGATTTAACTTTGAGATTGGAGGTGGTGTCACCATCTGACGGCACCTTCATGCCAACAGATTATTTTAAAGGTAAGCCAGAAAAAAGCCTTTCTCTCCGTTAACCACAAATGTAACTGCCTGGAGTTTGTGAAACACAACTACACCTTTAACTGGAACTGTGTTCTGTGGCCCAATGAAAATTTTTTGGCAACAAACACTTAAGGGCGGTTTGGCATAAAGAAGAACAGTTATAATAAAAAGAATCATACCCATACTCTAAAATATGGTGGTTCTGGGATGTTGTGGGGATGTTATTTCTCACTGTAGTAGAAAGCAAAACCCTAGAAAAAAATTGTTAGGGTTGATGGCATCAGGATTCCATGAAATGCCAGCATATTTTAAATCACAATTTGGTCAAATTATGTTAGGCTGTTGAGTCAGTGTTCCATTTCATCCCAAAGGTGTTCAGTGGTGTTAAGGTCTGTACTTGATGGGATGTGGAGTTTAAAAAATTGTACCACTATTCATGCCTGAGCTCTGACATAAGTAATATTTCTTTGTATTGATGTGTGGATTCTTACTATGCTGTAGCTACATTTGAATCCTGCTTTGTCGCATCATGGCTATGCCATGTCAGGAATCAGGAGTGATGGTGGATGTAAACTCATTTTTTGTGGACAGTACAAACAAAAGGGTGAGCAAGAACTCTGTATACAACAACCATCAACATAAACTAGGGTTACAAGGTAAGAAGGATACAGACTTGACAGTGAGAAGCTGAAAATATTAATGAATTTAAATAATATCAACAGGTGAGAGTAAATAATGAGCCATGAGACTTTGTCATGTGATGTGCTGTGATTTATTGTTTTGTAACAGTGTTGCTTATAAAAAAAAAAAAAAAAAATAGAAGCAGTGCATAAAGCTCTGCGGGTGGGAGGTACCAGCATGATAGAAGCATCACAGAGTAAATAAATCGGTAGGTGATGATGTCATCATTGTGACACAGAGACAAAGAAACAGAACAACAAAGAGACAGAGGGACAGAGTCTGGCCCCTATAAGAGCATCACACAAGACATCCCACAAAGACAAATTAAATATAAATTGTTCTAAAAAAATATTTTTATCAAATTGATTTATTCAATTAATTAACTTAACATATTTAGCATGAATTAAGTATGAATCCATCACAAAACCTATGACTGTCCTTTATATAACTGTGCACAGTTTAAGGTTCTCTTGGTAAAATAAGTTGCATTAGTGACAGATAAAAGATGCAAGGAGAAAAGAAGGAGCGTAATTTAAAGGCATGAATGTTTACTCTATATTCCCAAGGACCTCACCTGTGACCTTGCAGGGACACCACAGGTTAAGGGTCTCAGGGACACAGAGTCACACTGGAAGCGTACATCATGTTTTATCAACACGACTACAGTGCAGCGTTCCTATGGGAATTTAGTCATTACACTTTTATTTAGTCAGGCTGCAGATGTGGAAGTTAGTGTTATATACCTTGGCTATGTAACAGGAAGAGGGGTCATTAACCTGTTAATGGTCATTAACACATCATACATGTTAGTTTTTTCTCTCATTTTAATTTCTACTTTAATTTAGTGCACACTGACTATTTACTGTCAGCGGCAAGGTAGTGTATTGGTTAGCATGTCCACCTTAAAGCAAAAAGGTCCTGTGTTCAAGTCCCAGGCTCGGCAAAGACATTACTGTGTGGAGTTTGAATGTTCTCCCCGTGCTTGTGTGGGTTTCCTCCTGGAACTCCGGTTTCCTCTCACACTGCAAAGACATGCACATTAGGCTACCTGGCTGTTAAAAATTGCCTCCAGGTGTAAATGGCTGTGTGAATGGTAGTGTGTGTTGGTTCATGGTGTAACCTGTCTTCATCCAAAGTTGGCTGAGATAGGTTCCAGCATCCCCGTAACTCCTGTAGGATTAATCGGTTTAGCAAATGAGCTCTCAGTGCTAGATTTTAGACACCACAGGCAACACAGGGACTGATCAGTTTGAAGAAAGCGTTATGTGCAGTTCACGAGGGCTGCAGTCCAAACAAAGCAATACAGGGATTTAACCTGTTAGAACATGTTTAATTACATAAGTGTGTCGTCTTACGTGTCATCATCTGGTTACTACATGTGGGCTTTTTCTTCTTAACCACAGAAACTGTCAAAAGCAGGGAGGGTGTGTCCCATCAATACAGAAGGTGTTCATAATAAAGTGGTCGGTCAGTGTACAGTACATTATATACAAGTGTTTACTTACCATATTTGGGCGAGATCATTTATTCCTAAAAGAAAAAAAAAAATGAAAGTCAAGCAAAATCATTCAAAACAGTTTTTTGTATTTTTATTTTTTATATTACTGTACTCTATATTTTTATTTTTAGATTATATTTTATTGAATAACATGTAAAGACAAACATGTTTCGCTTGAGTTTATCCTCCTGCAGTTTCTGGTTATTGTGTTGTTTGGTTTGAATGGAACCCCTGCCCCAAGAACTTGAGGAAATGGAATGGAGTCTGGACTCAACTTAGAGTTCTGAGATATGAGATTCATTAAAAATGGTCTCTAATGACACCATGCTGTATTTGAGATGAGGTTCCAACACACAACCAGTAAAAAAAACACCCAAAACATCCTTTTTTTTAGAGATTTTTCTCTTTAACTGTTCCTTTCCTGTTCACTGTAAGTTCTTTTAAATGAGAGAGGACCTTTTAAATGCGTTTGTAGCAGTATTGCTTCGAGCAGTTCTCACTCAGTACTTAGTGAAATCTATCACACTAACCCAACTAATCACTGTTTTGAGAATGTAATCATCAACATTAGTGTTATCACTAACGTTAGCCAGCTAGCCTGTTGCCTGTTTACGTTACTATCCACTGTTGTCTCTGTGCTGTAATTTCAGTTTAATGAATGTTTGAAATGTACTACAGTAGATCAGCAGCCACTCTCTCACTCTGTAACTGTTAAAATGTGGTTAAAGAAGCTTCTCATAAGCTTTGCATGCTCTGACTGACCATTTGTAGAGACATCCATGTTTTTGTTTTCAACTTCGCATATCAATATCAGGGTGGCACAGTGGTGTAGTGGTTAACATGTCTGCCTCACAGCAAGAAGGTCATGGGTTTGCATCCCGGGCTCGGCTCGGGTATTTTTGTGTGGAGTTTGCATGTTCTCCCTGTGCTTGCATGGGTTTCTTCTGGGTATTCCATTTCCCTCCCACAGTCCAAAGACATACACATTAGGCTAATTGACTGTTCCTAATTGCCCCTAGGTGTGAGTGTGAGTATGAACTTTTGTGTGAGTGTTGGCTCTGCGATGGACTGGCGCGCTGTTCATGGTGCACCCTGCCTTCGCCCAGAGAACCTCCCCATTACCAAACTACTATTAACCAGTTCGGAAAATGAATAAATGAATATCAAATGTCTTACAGTATGAAAATGTCCTGATTACAACTTGGAAATGACAACTTCCGAGGCACGAACGCTGCATCAGTCCAAACAAAGATGGGATCAGTCGGGGTGGTGACACCGCAGAGAAAGATAGAAGGTTGTACAGTTAACTCCAGGATGCTTATTATTCAAAACCATACAACCAACTACCTCAACCCGTAGTGCACAAGAGCCGGTCCCTTAAAACGGGGAGAATCCAACAGGAACAGGTGTACACACAGCACCACAAAATGAAAAGAATATTGGACCACAACAAACCTGCCTAGAGAGGGCCGTCCACCGTAACCCACAGACCGGGCAAGGTGGGCATTGATTAGAGAGGCAACAAAGAGACTAAAGGTAATCCTGAAGCAGTTGTAAAGCTCCACAGCAGAGACTGGTGTATCTGTCCACACTCCACAGAGCTGGGCTTTGCAGAAAAGTGGCCAGAAAAAATAAGACAGTATATTTAGCTGGGGTCCTCTGCTCAGATGAGACTAAAATGTAACTTTTCGGCCATCAAAGAAATCATTATATCTGCTGCAACCCAACACCTCTCATCACCCCAAGAAAACCATCTGTACGGGAAGTATCACGCTGTGGGGATGTTTTTTATTGGCATGGAAACTGGTCAGAATTGAGGGAATGATGGATGATATAGTAAATACAATGAAATTCTTGAGGAAGACAAATTCTTGAGGGAGCTGGAGCAGTTTTGGTTTGAAGAATGGGGGGAAATCCGAGTGGTTAGATGTGCCAAGCTCATAGAAACAAACCCAAAGAAACTAACAGCTATAATTGCTGCAAAAGGTGGCTCTACAAAGTACTGACTTGTCTTAGGAATAATAATGCATGCCCAAGGGTTCTGTTTTTTGTTGGTGGGAGGTTTTTTTGCACTATTTCTCTTTTGCTGCAAGCACGCACATAACAGTAGCTTAAACCCCCTGCCACCTGATAAATAACCTTGAGCATTAACACTGAGCCACCACTGCCCTTTTGCATAGTTAAATTAGGGTTTTTTCTGAGGTGTCCACACGTCTACAACAAACAAGTGCCTATTGTGCTTGCATGATATCAGCTCAGGTCAGGAGAAGTCTGCTGGCAAAATTTTTGTCAATTTGCTGTAAGAGCAATATTATCCATTATTAATTATGTAATCATATAAAATGAAGCTACTTGCTGTGCAGGGAGGAGATCCGAGAGCTCATATTTCTCTGCAGGACTGACCTCAGGACCACAGTTCCTTACCTCTGGAACTTCTGTTAGCTCCATAGTGTGCTGTAATCATAGCACATAACATAATCTTCACATTTTTCTGAGACTGTCAGAACAAATTATTGATATTATAATATTATATTATATATGTATATGATATTATGATATAATAGCATGTGATTTACTAAGTGCTATTCCATTTTAACTTGAAGCCAGTAAATATAGGTGGAAACAATACACTTAAATGCAGTTTGCATTGATCATGTGATTAAAAGAATCCTTTTGCGTGTCTTTTCTTTGTTCTTCATGGTTTTGTTTTGTTTGTTTTTTTTTGTCCTTGCTCATGTTTTTGTCTTATCTTAGCCTTGGGTTTTATCTATCTGTTGTAGCATGTGTCCTTTGCAGATATACATTTGCATAATATCTATGTATACACTTTGTTTAGGCTAAGAATACTAAGTGGTTGACTTTGTGTGCACAATGAACCATCTGTTTGATTATACCCTGACCCACATCCTCCTGATCTTACTTCTAATAACATGGCAGAATTTTTATGGTGAAACATGAGCTAGATACAATACTATTAAATTTCTATCTTATATTCAGTATTCTGCGATGGCCTGGCGAGCTGTCCAGGGTGTACTCTGCCCTCGCCCAGAGTCGGCTGAGATGGGCACCAGCCTCCCCGCGACCCTAATTAGGATTAAGCGGTTCAGAAAATGAATGAATGAATGAATATTCAGTATTTCAGCTTTATGTGTCCAATGATCAAGAGAATTTATTGGGAACACTGTGTATTGTTCATTCATTCATTCATTTGCAGAACCACTTAATTCTATTAGGGTCGCGGGGAGGCTGGAGCATATCTCAGACGACATTCTGGGGTACACCCAGAACAGCTATTTAGGGGAGAGTGGGGTAAGATGATCTCCTATCATATTCTGGCCACTGTTCCAAAAACTATGGAAACAATAATGACACTTAATTAAACAGTAACATCTGCATGTAAATGTCTGTCCTCCAGCCCCTTACAAAAATAAGTGCTTCTGAGTAGACAGGTGAGTTTTTAAAAAGCACCTCAGGACAATCCTACAAGTGGGGTACGTTGATCATCACAGTGGGGTAAATTGATCAGCCAAGTACTTTACAAATTTCAATAATACTACAAACACAGAAGTTTCTAAAGTTTAGAAGACATTTAAAAAACTAATCAGGACATCAAAGAAAATCTGTGATAATAGATTTTGTTTATATATTACATATTATTGTTCTTGATGTAATGTTGGCCTATTTTGTAACTAATTATATCATATAAATAATATTTAAAAAATTATTATAATTATTACTTTTTTATATTACATCATATTATTTATCCTTAATTATAAACAATAGCTGTATTTTATATTACATATTTTTACTTGTGGATAAGTTTTACTATCTATAAAAATATTTTATATATATTGCATGTTTGGGCTGATGTACACTTAAATGTTTATGTTGTAATCATATGTTTTATATATGCAATATAATAATATTATTGCAGCTTGTTCATGTTTAGGCCGTGTTATGGATATTTTATAACTGAAAACATTGAAATAAGATAATATGGGGTAAGTTGTTCACTCTGATCGATATGCCCCACCTGTGATCATTCTTCCCCACAGACGCCATTTTTATTCAGATAATCTAACAGTCATATAAAGAAAATAAAATCTTTAACTAGTGTGGTGTGTGACTCAGCAGTTGAATGGTTCAAATAACTGAATAAACCAAAACCACCTCCAGTATATCGATAATTAAGTGAATTAGTCTACCATCTTCAAATGTTACTCTGAAGATCTAAAATCAGTATTTCTGTGATATTGCAGACACCATGCCATGTGGTTCTCACAGAGAAGAGCTGATGTATATATACCCAACATTAAAGGGAATCACAGCTTATTCTCTTTATTACTGCCTACAGAACTTGAGGGTGATCAACTTACCCAACTGATCATCTTACCCCTTTCCCTCACACTCATCCTCAGGGGCAATTTGGAACAGTCAATTAGCCTAATGTGCATGTTTTTGGACTATAAGAGGAAACCAGAGTATGTGGAGGAAACCCCACACAAGCACGAGGAGAACTTGCATGTTGGCTTGAACCCAGGGCTGTGAGGCGGACATCCTAACCACTATGACACTATGATACCCAAGGTATATCAAATATACATGATCTGAGGATTCCACTTGCAAAACCTTTAAGTCAAGTTTTGTTAAAAAAATAAATAAAATAAAATAATTTTTTTTAAAAAAGGTATTTCCTTTAACCTCTTTTTCAGGCACCTGCTCGTGTTGTAAATTGTAGCAGAAGAAGCGAAACTCTGTCAGATAATTTCTATGCCCATAAAAAAGTCAGATTTTTCTTAAAAACTGACCAACTTGACTTAGCAGGTTTTGCAAGTGGACTCCTCAAATACAGAATTTTCTCTTGAGATAAAATAGTATCTGTCAACATTCTGTTCTGAAACCATTTGTTTACTCCTATACGCAAGTGTCAGTGACCCCTGCACCGTGGTGGATGATCTGGAGAACACAAATATAGTGCACATGTCATCTACAGGTGAGAGTGTAAGACTATAATCAATCAAGATGGTGACCAACAACATAGACACACAGTGGTAAGTTGGTACGTTTTATCAAATTAATCTTGTTTTGGTGATTCATGGTATGTGATTTTATTGCTAAAGTGATTGAAAAGTAAGTATGAAATGTGAAGATGCATTATATTTAATTTTTATGTAAAATAAATAACTTCAAACATGCTAAATGTAGGGCAGAACGGTAGCACAGTGGTTACAAAATCCGCCTCACAGCAATAAGGTCCTGGTTTTAATTCCCAGTCTCAGGTTTTTCTATGTGGAGTTTCCAAGTTCTCCCCATGCTTGCTGGTACCTTCCTCCAGGTACTCTGGTTTCCTCCCACAGTCCAAAAACTTGCACAGTAGGTTAATTGGCTGTTCCAAATCGCCAGTGTGTAAGAGTGAGTGTGAATGAATGTGTGTGTTGGCCCTGCAATGGCCTGCCGAGCTGTTCAGTGTGTACCCCACCTTCAGCCAGAGTTGACTGAAATGGGCACCAGCCTCCCTGTGACCCTAATTAGGATTAAGCATCTTAGAAAATGAATGAATGTTAAATGTAATCTGCTACATTGGATTGCTGCTTGTTAGGATTTGCAGGATGCATTTATAAATCATATTATGCTTGTTTAATAATAAGACAGCTTCTTGTGGTCGTACTGCCTGCTGTAATAAAAAAAAACATAACTAATTAAAATAGCACTTCAATTGCATGCTCAACATCAATTAGTTTGGCAGCAAAATCTGAATGTTAACACAGCCTCAACTCCTGCTTGAAAGCATACCAACTTTAATATTCCCCTCCAAGAGCTACCCCAGTATTATCTCTCTTGGAATCAAATGCCGTTTCTTAACACTTGACAGGGACTTGCTTCTTCTTGTTTACAAGTCAAGACAAAATTGTTCTTCTGGTCATGTACTGGCTAGTTTGCTAGAGACCACATATTCTATTTGACAAGAAAATGACCATGTTTGAAAACTGGGTTAAAACTGAAGAAGCCATAGTTTTAGTATACAAATAATAATAATTTTATTTTAATGAATAATCTGCAATTCAGCCATCATTACAACCAAGCCTATTTGCCCAATTGTTGGTCATTGCCTTGTGAACCTGTAAGAAGGAAAGAAAGAACTTGAGCCACAAATCGATTCCATTTAATGGAACAGACCTCCAGGAGCTTCTAATGGACCAGTGAGCAAAGTTTGCCTGTTGGTCATTGTCTTGCAAACCCGTGACAGGAAAGATGGGGAGAATTTTGGAAAAAGAAATTGCAAGAAGATGTGCTGAGAAATCTAAATCAAATGTTGGGTCATGTTTTTAAAAGTGGTCCATTATTGACATGATTATGTCTGGGCTCCTAATATATCATCTTGGCCTTGATGGATAGAAGAGAGATCAATATTCATTTTCAGACTTCTGTCCCCTTTAGAAGGTATGCATTCTACATGGCATTAAAAGGAATAGGAACAAATTTAATTCCCAAATTAAAGTACTGTTGGGCCTTAAGGGGAATTATACCCAAACTTAATAAAAGTTTGCATGTATAGTTTATATCTGTTCCTATCAAAACACTCTATGGTTAATAAAACCTTTGTCATGGGAAAAATAAGCCTGTAGAAATAAATACTCACACAAGGTGGGGCCATTCTACTGCGAAAAGTGGGATGTTCCAAATGTGGAAGAAATATTAAAGTATTTTGCATCAGTTGAGGTATATTCAATTTGTACACTTAAACAAGCAGACGCCTCTGTGATGTATGTAAATGTAATGTAATATTATGTGTAGATGTGCCAAATTTTATTTTAATATGAAGTTCTCTGGTTTATATCTAAAATGTTAGTTTAATATCTGTAGACTATTATTATTACCATTATCTTGCCTTATATGAAGTGATGCATTGACATCCTATTCTCATGATTTCACACTCTTGTAAGAATGAAATGTACTACATATGGCGGCCTTTTCAAACTGGCTAATGCAAACTATCAAATGGATTTCAGCAGATTGCAATTTAGAAGCTGTAAGTAAAAACCACCTGATGATGAAAATATACACGTTTAGTGTAACCCGGGAGTTTGGAAGGCTTTTCTTTCATTTTGTTTAAAAAGTTCTGTTATGATTTTTGAAATATCCTATTCCCCAGATTTCTCGCCTAAATTTAGTCATATCCAAATCCCACCCATTAAGTGTCTCCTCCCTATCACATACATCAACCAGGGAGATGTGTGAGTACACACATGCCCACTTTGTGACATGTGATTGCACTTTTTATAAGCTGTTGAGCAATCATTTTGAGTAACAGGGAGGTGAGTGAATACCATCCCTCTCTCCTGTGAAAGTTTGGCCAATTAGCTCCCATGGACTTCCAGTCATGGATGGCTGCGGCATCAACCTGGATCTCCAGGTTGATAGTCATGCACCTTGTCGATGCACCAATCAGAAGCCCCTTGTCTATTTATTAAATAGCCTTTCAGATCACAAATCAAAAAAGCCTAGATATTTTGAGCCTACTATAGGACAGATGGAAATGGAATGTAACATGAACTTTTTGAAATCTAGTTGGGATGAGATTCCAAACCCCTTTACATTTATATGAATGATTATGTCTTGTTTGACAGCCCCACTGATGATATTAAAACTATTTTCTTCAAACAACCATGACATCGCCCCTTAAATGACGCGCACCCCGCTGTCTGTCCCATCAGAAATTGTTTCTATTGTTTCTATAGTGGTGCTGGAAACATAACGCAGATTGAAAGGTGGTACACATGTGATCAGTAGAGTAAATGATCAGTGGTTTATCAGCAGTGACCACCAAACAGTGCTGTATGTGTTGCCTCAATGGCCTCAACTCATGATGGTTTTCTCCACCACACTCATCCACTCATTTAACATCATGCAGTCTTTGCAAAAAAAGTGCCATAAGCAATTCTTTTTCTTCAGTAATACATACAGTGCAGCACAAGCGCTATCCCTCTCAGCAATCATCCTGCTCTGTTACCACCAGTTAAATATCTTTCTAAGACTTGAGTCCCATATGTTTGTATCTGGTGTTGTATTCTCCAGTGTGACTAAATTCCTCATGTGCAGCAAAGATCCTAATAACGCTAAGCTTTTATCTATAAGTTCATATCTGGGTGAAAACTTGAGTTCTAGACTCTCACAGCTATTCTATTTTATAAGCTTGATGTTAAACAGTGATTTCTTTCTGAAACATAGTGACATGTTTTTACAACTACGGGATGCATTTTCCAATACAGTTGTTTAAGAAATGAGAAGCAACTCACTGCATCATTTTGGGTTAAAGGAATTATCATCACTTCAGTAATAATCCAGTCAAAGACTCTTTACATTGCGGTTGGTACATTTTTTGTTGTGTACAGAAACTCTTATATTCGTTGGAATGGTCTTTGTACTACAACAGATTACAAGATCTAAAAAAGGCCCGATAAAATCAGTCAGGTGTGGCCGCTGTAATTCTGTAAAAACACCAATCACAGCATCGCAGTTCACTGGGAAATATCCTATTAAATGCTGCCATGTCTTGCTTCTTGCACGTGACCCTACCATACACGAGCCAGCAGTCAGATCAGAGCTCATGCATGTGCAGCCAGGACATGGCTTTGGAATGACCTCCAAGGCCAGGGGAGAGTTTAGCCGGAGCACTAATGCTACGTCCAGCAGTCCAAAGACATGCACATTAGGCTAATTGGCCGTAGATGGGAACAACTATGTGGATTGGCAAAAGAGTGAGTGATTGAGTGAGTAAGTCCAAATGGTGACTGTTTTTTTGGACACACAGTGTAAGTCTACCATTTGAAGGCAGTGCCAGAAATATAAACAGTCCTGCGGACAAGGACAGGAGAAATAATATTACATTCAGACATTATACTGACATTATATTGTTGGGGCAGCTGTGGCCTAATAGTTAGAGAAGTGGCTTTGGGACTGAAAGGTCGCTGGTTTGATTAGCAGGAAAAAATGTGTGGCGGTGGGGGAGTGAGCTGCACTTCCTTTCCTCCACCTTCATGGCTGAAGTGCCCTAGAGCAAGGCACCTAACCCCCAACTGCTCTCCGGGCGCCCCAGTGTGTGGTGCAGCCCACTGCTCTGTGTGTGTGCTCACTGTTTACGTGTGTGTGTGTGTGTGTGTGTATGTGTGTTCACTTTGAATGGGTTAAATGCAGAGGCAGTAATTTACCTTTTGGGATTAATACAGTATATCAAAATCAAAAAAATCAAAATATACATACACTCTCACTAGTTCACTGGGTGTCTTTTCTTGGATCACCTTTGGTAGATACTTACCAATGCATACCAGGAACCGCCCAGAAGACCTGCTGTTTTGGAGCTGTGTGGTGCTTATTGAAGTCTCTCAGATCCTTACACTTGCTCATTTTTCTTTCTTCCAAACACATCAAGCTCAAGAACTGACTGTTCATTCCAACTCTCTGGCAGGTGCTGCTCAGTGTTCAGTGTTGTTCATGTAATCTGTCAGTATTCATAGTGTTTTTAATGTTATGGCTGATCGTTTTATGTGTTATGTGGAAGTTATGTATCATGGATCATTCATTAATTTTCTAAGCCGCTTGATCCTAATTAGGGTCACGGGGAGGCTGGCACCCATCTCAGCCAACTCTGGGCGAGGGCAGGGTACACTCTGAACAGCTGGACAGCTCGCCAGGCTCACCAGGCCATCGCTGGACAACAACACCACATATGACCATTCACACTCACACCTAGGGGCAATTTGGAACAGCCGATCAGACTACTGTGCATGTTTTTGGACTGTGGGAGGAAACCAGGGTACCCAAAGGAAACCCACAAAAGCATGGGGAGAACATGCAAACTCCACACAGAAACGCCTGAGACTGGGAATCGAACCCAGGCCTTCTTCTTGTGAGGCGCACAATCACACCGTGCCGCCCCATATATCATGGATGGAATTGTGATTGTTGTGCTTCACACAGAATAACCATGCTAACTTATTAAGGAGTTCATATTTTATGATTGGACACAGAGACTATAACACTAAGTAGGAACACTAGGTACACTAGGTAAATTCATAAATATAATTGTCTTAAAACGTAAGCATTCAAATTTGATGAGATGTTTACTTCACCTGCTGTTTCAGTCCAGATTATTAAATGTAGCACATCTAAAAGATGGTTGTACATTTACATTTTGTGTGCGTGTGTGTGTGTGTGTGTGTGTGTGTGTGTGTGTGTGTGTGTGTGTGTGTGTGTGTGTGTCCTAAAGCAGTAGCCTGTAGAAGAATGTCTTTTGATGGACCCTTTAAAAAAAAGTGTTGATTTTATACTTACCATTATCTGTTCATTAGTTCCTGTGGTTTTTATCAATTTTCATTAGTTCCTGTGTATCAGTTTGCATCATATCCTGTATAGCAGATCCTGTGTATCGGATCTTGTGTATCGGATCCTGTATAGCAGATCCTGTGTATCAGATCCTGTGTGCCAGATCCTGTGTAGCGGATCCTGTGTAGCGGATCCTGTGTATGGGATCCTTTGTATCGGATCCTGTGTATCGGATCCTGTGTATCGGTTTGTATCAGATCCCCTATAGCAGATCCTGTGTATCGGATCCTGTGTATAGGTTTATATCAGATCCTGTGTATCGGATCCTGTGTATCGGATCCTGTGTAGTGAATCCTGTGTATCAGATCCTGTGTATCGGATCATATCAGATCTTGTGTATCAGATCCTGTGTATCAGATCCTGTGTGTCGGTTTGTATCAAATCCCCTGTAGCAGATCCTGTGTATCGGTTTATATCAGATCCTGTGTATCGAATCCTGTGTATCAGATCATGTGTAGTGGATCCTGTGTATCGGATTGTATCAGATCTTGTGTGTCAGATTCTGTGTATCAGATCCTGTGTATCGGTTTGTATCAGATCCTGTGTATCGGTTTATATCAGATCCTGTGTATCGGATCCTGTGTATCAGTTTATATCAGATTCTGTGTATCGGATCCTGTGTTTCGGTTTATATCAGATCCTGTGTATCGGATCCTGTGTATCAGATCCTGTGTATCGGTTTATATCAGATCCTGTGTATCGGATCCAGTGTTTAGGTTTATATCAGATCCTGTGTATCGGATCTTGTGTATCAGATCCTGTGTAGCGGATCCTGTGTATCAGATCCTGTGTATCGGATCGTTTCAGATCTTGTGTATCGGATCCTGTGTATCGGATCCTGTGTATCGGTTTATATCAGATCCTGTGTATCAGATCCTGTGTATCGGATCCTGTGTATCGGATCCTGTGTATCGGATCCTGTGTATCGGATTCTGTGTATCGGTTTATATCAGATCCTCTGTAACAGATCCTGTGTATCAGATCCTGTGTATCGGTTTGTATCAGATCCTCTGTAGCAGATCCTGTGTATCGGATCCTGTGTAGAAAAGAAAGTAGTAAGTTTTATATTTGGAAAATAAAGCTGTGTAAACTTTTGACACTTGCTTTCAACTTGTGTTATTAGAGATCCTACTGTTTTCTTCATCTCCATTAGTATGGACGTTTTGGAGACTCACTATTTATTGGACTCAGGAGCCTCGATGGCCTCTCTAAGGAGCTGTGCTGCTGATTTTGCCCTACTTGAATGGATCTGATGGAATGAGTTGACTTCGACCAAATAATTGAACAAGAAACAACATCCTGAAGAATTAAAGACCTTAAAGATTAAAATGAGAGGAAGGCAGATTGCAATCTCAATTAAATTTGCCAAAGGATCATGATGGTGTGCAGTGCTTCTGTTTCAATGTTCATGCATTATGCCCCTTCCATGACACGTGATGCTGCCACCTACGTCCTTACGAACTGCTGCACATGCACATATGGAGATGGTCCAGCACACTCAGAGGAAACGTGATATCCGCCCTTTGAACGCATGCTTACAGAGACACCCATTATTGGTTATTGCTATAAACGATAGGAAGGTGAGCGTAGGAAGGTGATGCCATATAGAGCTCCACCAGTTAGCTCCCAGTTGGTGGATTAGCAACCTGGATTCAAACCTACAGTCTACATGTAGGTGTGCACCTTGTGGACGTGCCATTTGAGAGATATTTATTGCAATGGTAGTTTTGTGTTGCCAAATGCTGAATAAAAAGACCAAAAAACTTCCAGCAGCAGCTCATGAGCACAGATTATAATAAGGCAGGGTGACACTTTTAGCCTGTTGGGTGTGATGGGCCATGATTGTGACTCTTTGGAATTGCCCACCATTGATGTCATTTTACTGAGTGCTGAGCTTCATGGGAACTTCTTTTTCTGGTTCGAGGGGAAATATATACATTTGTATATTTTCTGTAAATAATAAAATAAATATTAACATTGTTGTTTAAATGCAGAGAACCATGTAATATCCTTTGTTTTATCTACAATTATCATTATACATAAATTTTTAAGATGGGGAACTACGGCGGCATAGTGGTTAGCACGTTCGCTTCATAGCAAGAGGGTCCTGAGTTTTAATCCTAGGCTCGGTGAGGGCTTTTTTTGTGTGTGTGTGGAGTTTGTCATTCTTCCCGCTTACATGGGTTTTCTCTGGGTTTTCCGGTTTCCTCACACAATCTAAAGCCCATCAAATCTGCCCCCTAAAAATTTTGAAAAACATCCCTGCCTATAGTTTAATAAAGAGATGGAGTTTGGGGTCGTCTCAACCAAGACTCTGCAGTTAAAAGCTTTGATTAGTTTCTCATTTGAAATTAAGTTTTTAATACAGAAACCTAGTCAGTTAAGCATTGGCTGACCTAAGTGCCCTTCAACAGCCCTGTGAGTATGTCTGTTGATGTGGGTGTTCTATGGCAGTTTTGTTTTCATAGTTATGGGATGGAAGGAGTATATTCTTGTCTCTTGCACTATATCCATGACCACGTGACTACAGTTTACTAACACAGCCCCGACAAATATTTTACCTGCAGAAGAAAGGTCACGTTTACCCTCAGTCTGTGAGTTGGATTACGCAGAAACTTATGTTTGGATTTTCATGAAATTTCTATTAGAGGTGGAGCTTTGGACAAGGAAGACTCTATTAGATTTTGGAGATTATCTGGATAAAATTTTTTAAGGATTCTTTAACACTGAGAGCTAGTAAAATTTTTTTGGAAGTGTGGCATTACCGCAGCCTCCACAGGGGGTGCAGTGTTCTTTCTGCAAATTTTCGGCTTGTCGTAGGTTTGTGCTTTCCGAATGCTCTTGTTCATACTGTAATTTCTGACTGTAGTGGCCTTTCCAATGACACTTATAACAAAATTTGCCAAAAGTTTGTCTCAAATCAAGATACAACATGTGTTCATCCATTAGACACCCATACTGACATAGAAGTGAGGGATGGAGAGGAGTGCTGCAGAACCTCTATTCTGATGGGCTTTATTCAGATATTCAGATCAGTTTATGTGACTTAAGTCCAAAACTTATGTCAGTGCTTACACAGAGAAATTAATGCGTGTCCGGAGTCTGCTTACATTTGTGCTGACTTTCTAAGTGCCTCATTCAGATTACATAAATCACACTAGTTGTGTGGTTGACATCTCTGAAGTTGCCAGATTTTTCTACTGTAGAAATGTATTGGACGGTGTCTTCAGTAATATCTAGACCTGTATTTTTTTACCACAGGACTCAGTGTAGATCACTGGTTTCTACACACCAACCTCAGTAAACCATATCTTCATGGATCGGACATGCACAGGGGTACTTTCAAGCTGGAACATGCCTGTGCCTGTTAGTACCAGTGAAGGGAAATCCATGCAAAGATTTCCTATACCTACTGCATGTGCTTACAACTTTGCAGCAAAGGTTTCAAGATAGATTCTATAGAGTTTACTAAAAAAAAATTAACCCTTTGGGCAATTATATTAAAAAATACTACTATTAGGTTCACAGGGAGGCTGGAGCCTATTTCAGCTGACTTTCGATGAAGGCAGGGTACACCCTGAACAACTCGACAGTTCATCACAGGGCAACACACACAACTATTCACACTCACACCTAGGGAACAGCCAATTAGCCTAATGTGCATGTCTTTGGACTATGGGAGGAAACCGACGCAAGCATAGAAAGAACGTCCAAACTCTACACAGAAATGACCGCGCTGAGCCTGTGCCTTGAACCCAGAACCTTGTTACTGTGAGGCGGATTTGCTAACCACTACACCATTACACCATCATACCACCCTCCTTGCTATTAGTGCTTATAAAATGAAGATTTAAATGGTGAACAAAAGGTGAAAGGGTGGAACAAACAGTGGATCCGTGATCACATGAAAAAGTCAGGCGTTATACTGTGAATCTAGTAAAGCTGTTTTTTAAACTCATATTACAGCATCTGCATTTTAAGGTAAAAAGCCATATTCGGGGAAAGACTATCAATACCATATCCTGGAAAAATAAATAAAATGGGGGGAATATTGAAAGAAAATTTAAAGACTCTTATTACTATTATTTAGAAAAAATAAAAAGACTTCTATGTTTGCGAAAATTTGTATCACAATAAAACAGTGAGTCTAAAAGGTGCCATCTTTTTTATTTTATTTTATTATTATTATTTTTTGTTCTGATGCACAGATTAACTTAACTACCCAAAAACTAATCAACAATATGCTAAAAAAAAAAAAAAATTCACTAGATTTGCCACTAGGCCTTTTTATTCTAAACTAATTAATTTGTTTAAAGGGCTCAGAAAGACAGTAAATCTAATAACAATTAGCCTTATTTATTAAAATTTAATTTAAAAAAATCATAAATTTGCTCTCAAGAAGATTCATTAAAAAGATTTAATTAAAAAAGTTAAAAAAAAATAGATTCATGAAGTGTTCTTAAACCTCGGGTTTCTTCCCAGCTGTTTTTTTAGAATGGTGAATCCCATTGTCTTCATAAAGTGAAAGCATGTGCCAATTGCTCTAAACTGTGTAGATGAACTCCCCTCAATCCCCATAAAACGACATTAAGGCGTGTGTGCACACAAATACAGAATATTACTTGGTGTATAAAGCAGCTTATCACAGGCTGTATTTCATATACTATATTAAATCTATATCCAAACACCCAGTGCATTTTCTCGATCTTTTAATGCAGCACGTCACTGTAAAACAAAACCCTGGGAAACAGGAGCCCAGATTTAACAGATGGGAATAGATCAGGACAGTGTGAACAGTCTACTGCACTATAATGTTGGTTAGAGCAGCGAAAGAATTAAATCCGTTGATTGGTAACTGTTTATGTTCAGTAAAGGGAAAATTAATATATTGTCTGGCCAGTAGATTGTTACTCCTCCAGACTCACAGGAGAACTTGGCTTATGCCTGTGATATTATAACCATCTGGTTTCCCAGCTCTGAAATATCCCTGTGCCCAAAAAGCTCAGGGCAGTCAATACCTGAACATCTGGTGGTACGTGGTTAGAATGTCAGTTAGGCCTGCAGTGCCAACTCAAAGTGTTGCACAGCTCCATGAGCTATTGTCATTGTGCCTGTCTTGAAGCCAATGTGCCTGTTTTGAAGAAAATGGTCTACGATTGCCCTGTAAATTGTGTTATTAAATGATTTTATAAGCCATTTCTTTCAATTTATTTCCAATAAACGTAATTGATACGTCATGAAGTGATATTCATTTGCATCCTGTGTACTTTGTAACATAATAAAAATAATTATTGAAAAAGTTTAATATGATAAAAATAAATTTTAGGCTCTGAAACTGGAAAAATTTAAGAAAATTTAAGATGAAGGGAAATAGTAGCGATTTTGCACTTTTGCACCAGTATAGGAGTAAGAGTGCTCTTTCAGGTTCATAGATTCTCTTCATAGCTAAAAACAAATCCCAGATAAGAAAATATTGGTGAATGCCAGAAAAGTGTGTAAGTGGGAGTTAAGAATGAATTTCTTGGTAAGAACAGTTGGGGAATGAAGCTAAGTTCCTTTCTCTGAAGTAATATTGACATCAGACTTAACAAACAGATTGAAAACCTCTGTGAGCTACCAAACTACTCCAGGTGATGCTGAAGGGCAATCACTCAAATAAAAACAACATTATCAGGATTGTCACAAATGTTTTAACACGTCTGAGGAAAGAGTTATAACAGTATAATAATAATAAGTTATTCTTGAGAGTAAAAGCAGTTGAATGGATGGTGGGAGAACAGGTTAGGATTAAATCAGGCAGGAACTGGACCATTTCACATCACAGTAAAATATGGTGTTATATTTAGTTAGTTGCAGAGAAAGAACAAGAATATGAAAAAAGGAGGAATGATATTAACTTTACCAGCTGATAGAGCACATGGATGGTTGGTTTTTGGGCTCTACAGCATCAGACGCTCAGTAATATTTTGGAATGTAACTGTTTGTTTTACAGGCTCTGGGAACTCCAATCCTCTCTGTTGTCAAGGACACTCTTGGGTGATACTCCGCAGTGACACACCTCTGTATTGTGTCATGACACAAGCTGCACAGCAACACAGTACAGATATTCATCTATTCATTCATTTGCCGAACCACTTAATTCTACTCGGGTCGTGGGGAGGCTGAAACCTATCTCAGCCAACTTTGGGTGAATGCGTTCCATCACAGGGACAACACACACACAACCATTCACATTCACACACTAATGGATAATTTGGATCAACCAGTTAACCTAATGTGCATGGTGTATCCAGAGGAAACCCAGGCAAGCACGGGAAGAACATGCAAAGAAATTGCTGTAAGGCAAACATGCTAACTATTATGCCAACTTATAGATATCCAATATCTACTCAGAATTAATTTTCTATTTGGAGTACTCACCAATATAGCACTGATCTGTCAGAGGCACTGGGGAAGCTGGAGCCAATCCCAGCTGAGTTCTGGTGAGAGGTGGGGCTACACCCTGACCAGGTTACCAGATTATTACAGAACTAACACAGAAACAAACAACCATTCACACTCACATTCACACCTATGGATAATTAAGAGTAGCCAGTTGATCAAATGTGCATGTCTTTGTACTGTGGGAGGAAACTGGAGTACCCTGAGGAAACCCATGCAAGCATGAGTAAAATTTGCAAATTCCACATAGAAAAACCTCAGTCAATGTCAACAGACAGTGCTAACCAACAAAACCCTGTAGCCCAACATAGAGTACATTACAGCACAGTCATGATACAGCGCCCCCTAGAGGGCCCAACACTAGCAGAGATGTGGCAACCTTTTGGTTCATTACCTGGGTGCCTTAAAGGGGCCAGTTCTTTTCTCTGCAAGTTTGCTGTTCGTGATCACTTTGTATCCCATCTTCGTTTTTCTTTATCCAGCTGTCACACAGTATGCCATGACAACAGAATATGCTAACGAAAGTGAAATGGATCAGTCCACAGAAAATAAAAATTTTCAAACTTTCACATTAAAAATGTAAAATCTATGGCTTTGGATGTCACCATGACATTGTAGGTTGTTTCTGAAATATCACTAGCATTGAAAACGTCAATTTGCTACCTGGCACAGAGGATTATGGGAAGCATAAGCTGGAGTCTTTAACTGCTGAGCTACCATTGCACATATTATAGCAAATAAATAACACAGAGGGTTTGAAGTTGGGAATTCTCAGACGTAAGGGGCGATAAGCCTGAAAGTTGGGGTATAATATGTTTATGTGCAATATGTTTAAAGATTGGAGTCATTATTAGAGGAAGAAAACAAAGCTGTGTGATTAATGAGTTGAGTCTCAGATAACCCAATCACTCTGCAAAGGCTGGTAAATGCTAAAACTGCAGCATTATGCATATAAAATATAAAAGCTTAGCATATTAAATGTAAGCTTAGTTCAGTAATAAAACACTCTTTCATTCTTCAGTAACTCCTTTATCCTCATCATGGTCACATTGGATCTGGAGTCTGTCCACAGAACACTGGATGTGAGGCTGTAAAACAGCATGGACACCAGTCCTGGGTTTAAGTCACAGGCTCCAACAGTCCAAAAACATTCGCATAAGGCTATTTGGCCATTCTAATGTTCCTTGCCCCTAAGTGTGGGTGTGAGTGTGAATGGTTGTGTGTGCGTTAGCACTGCAATAGATTAGTGAGCTGTTTAGGGTTTACCCCATATTTGCCCAGAGTCGGCTAAGATAGGCTCCAACCCTGTCTTTGTTTTCATTTTTCCTGCAAAAAGGTTTCCATTGATATGAGAAAAGCAAGTTGAATAGTTATACTTCATATTATTATAGAAATATTGTATACTGAAAATGGACATTTTTTCATTTTTACACATTCTCAATTACTGACTGTAGTAGGACTAAACGGTTCAGCGAATGAATGAGTGAATCAAATGTATTTCAGATTTGGTGGTTTTTATCTTTTAAAAGGAAATACAGGATCATTGTAAGTGTATTAAGATATTTTAACCTTTGCAATGAAAGATTTATTCACATTAACTGTACAAACAGTTCTTTCAGGAATTTAATGTGTGTATCTAGTCATGTGAGCACACATGACTACTTGACCTGTAAACCCTGTACAATGTCTTAAACCTTTTGAAGCATTATCTCTTGTTTGTGATGTCATTACAGTGTTGACTGTATGCATCATGGCAGTTACACTGTATGTCAACTGCAGGTTTATGTACAATACAAATACACCCCATGGTTGCACTCATCCCTTGGATTTTTATGACTTTTCTCCTGACTGTAGTACCATAAAATGAATGCATGCATGCAACATTTCAGCTTTGTATCTTAATTATTTCCAAAGTTATAGCCATTTGAAAATTTTTCTAACGTCAAAATTTAGTTTTTTGCCATTTTTGGAGCCTAATAATTGCTCTTATAATTAGTAAATTGTATTGGTTTTCATTTTTCCTGGAGAAAGGTTTTAAGCTGAGAAAAGCAAGTTGAATAATTATATTTCATATTATTATAGAAATATTGTACACTGAAAAAGGACATTTTTTCATTTTTACACAAATTATTATTTAATGCAGCCGGACACATGAAATTTGCACAAATTTCCACAAATAAGTGGTATACACTGAAAAATCACATTTGTTGATGAACCTTCTGTTTTTAGCTCAAAAAATTTTAAATTTCTGTCATGAACAGTCACCGGACAGATTTCGGACATCTGTAACTCTCAAAATATTTTATTAATAATTACAAACCTGATATTTTCTGATTTTATACCATCCAGGCTACATACAAAGACATTTGTAGGATTCTGGGTGCCTTAGAATAATTTTTATCAGAGTTCAAAAATTTACTTAAGAAACATTTGAGAAAATTTAGGCAATTGTAAGTTGAAAAAAATTTAATGTAGCCCAGGTGGAAAATATCTGAATTTTTTTCCAGGTATAGATACATGTCTTACATATTTAAAGCAATATTTTTGATCTTGCTTCCGATAGTTCTTCTTTATGAAAACTTTGTAAATACTGTTGTTTGAAGTGTAAATACAGGTAATGTTACATTATGTTCAACCATGACTGTACTTTAAAGTTGCTTTAAAGTTTACTCTTTTTATAGCTAATTAAAGACAAACATATCCATTCTAGGCTGGACAAAAGTCTTGTCGCAATCATGTAACATCAAATTCTGGATCAAAGTTATTAGTAAAATTAGTAAAATATAATTAGTAAAATTAGTAAAATGTAATTAGTAATGTTATTAATAAATTATGAAAAGCAGCTTTCAGCAATTTATAAAATCTTTTTGCAAAAACTGTAGAAACCTTCAAGATCTCCTAAAAGCAAATGAAAATAAATTGTAAGCAGTAGAAAGAAATTTCAGACACTCTTGGTACACATAGGTAAGCTCGGTCATGCAAGAAAAACTACTCACAAAACAACCGATTGCAAAAAGTTGTAGTTCGTCTCCTGATGACTCCCTCAAAAGCTCCATTAAAACTCATAGCTAGCAATGTCTGCTTCAGCATCAACTCTACATCATATTATTTCTTACAATGGTCACCATACACCATCCAGGTCCTGTACAAGACACAGCTAGAACACCATGACGTGCTTACCAAGGCCTGAACACATGGAAACTGTTATTAGCAGAAACATGGAGAAAAAAATTATATTTGAGATGAATTATTAATTCAGTATCATATTGCTACACCACCAATGTTCCCAGTACATAAGGATCACAAAGATGGGTAATGTAAGATGGGTGGGAACATTACCAGACGCAACTAACATAATGGGAAGCAATAACAAATTATTGCATCCCTTTATGTTTCAAACCTACAGGTGGCTCAGATTTCTCACCATAGGGTTGAGAACACATTGTTTTCTGACCATTTGGTGAACGAGTTGAAATAGCTCACTTTTTACTAAAAATGGATTACAAGTGTGTTGGGCCTTAAGAATTTTTAGTAGCACTTACAAATGTTTATTATTTGTAATTTGAACATCTTGAAGGTGTCTGATTCTTTTAATATAATAATTATACATCATGACGAGCACCTGGGAGTCTGGTACCATCATCGCCATGTTTGCATAGGAATTTTTCAATATGATGTTATATTTTCTACAGTATTATATATTTATTTATAAACAAGGCCATTGGATTATTTTTCTGTAATAAATATAGGCTTAAAAATGAAATTAAATCTTTGCGACAAGACTTTTGTCCAGGCAAAAATGGGAATGTTTATATTTAAAAAGCTGTAAAGATTAGAAGAATTTTCCTTTCAATACTGCTGCTAGTACATAATATTCAGTTCCATCAGACAGGTATTTTAAGTCATAGTTGATGAAAATCAGTTGATATATATATATATATTATGGCCTTGTAGACCTTTGGCATTCTAGCTGTCAATTTGGCAAGGTAAGATGATGGTTGCAAGTTAAAACTCCTTTAGTCAACCCAACTTAGAAACCTTGAGAGCAACCAGACCCAAAAGGGGTCCTACTGTAGTTTAACATGAAGTCTCATCTTATAACTATAATGGTGAATGTAGTCCTAAATCATTTTATTAAAAGAGTTTATATCACTAGTAGTGATAAGTCATCTTCACAGTTTCTGAGTGCATATTTAGGTCCACATGGAACATCATCAGCAGGAACAAGGGAGTTCTTAGGGGCCTCTAAGGGCTGCATTCACATCAGGACAGATCCCAGGATTCAGACACCAGAAGGATCAGGATCACTATTATATGAGAAGTAGCATGTGTACCTCGACAAACACACACACACACACACACACACACACACACAC
>JAQMYF010000011.1:2564966-2581227 GCA_030014195.1 Neosilurus mollespiculum | reverse complement strand
GATCTAACAGTGTCACAAGGGGGGTCAACCTATGGAATTGTACAACCTATGGAAATTGTACAACCTATGGAAACATTGTAGTCTGATACAACACAGATGTGAGATAAGAAGTAAAACCTAGATAAATACATAGAAAAGTCACACGACCCAAACCTAAAGGTTAATGCATATAAAATATAGGTAGACAATAACAAGGAATATACAATCAATAAATAGAATTAATTAAATATTTCCCTTCAATCCTCCCTTTTTATCAATTCGCAGAATGCAACTGTGCACAGATGGACAGATATTGCACATACAATAGGATTGATGGGTAAAAATAGGGCTGACGACAATAGGGGTACAAATCTCACTGTAGTATTTTTTCCCTCATGTTCCCATGTAGCATATACAAAAACAATTATGCTCTTTATGCTTGGTGGATGTCACTACAATTAATATTTCCTCAACATTTTGTCCGGGGGAATATTTGGGGACATTCCCCTCGGGTTCGGTGCATAACTGGTAATTACCTCTCTCCAGTGGCACCTGCAAAGGACTGAGCTGTATTAGGCAGAAGGTGAACATTCAGTTCTGAAGTTGACATGTTGGACGCAGGTAAAATCAACAAATGTGATCCAAATCTTTTTTTTGGTTGTTTTTTTGGATTTTTCCCCATTTTTCTCCCTAATTTAATCGTATCCAATTCTCACCCATCAAGTATTGCCTTCCCTATCACACGACCACCATCAACCAGGGAGGGGTGTAAGCATGCACATGCCCCCTCTTTGACATGCGATGCTGCCACCCCCTTTTTTCGAACTGCTGCGCATGCGCATTTGGGGCGGCTTAACACACTCGGAGGGAAAGCGCTATCTGCACCCTCGTACAAATGAGCTCACAGACACCCATGATTGGCTGGTGATCGCTGTGAGTGAAAGGGAAGCGAGTGTATGCCATCCCTCCCTCCCGTGAGAGCTCGGCCAATTATCTCTCATGGACTCCCGGTCACGGATGGCTGTGGCATCAATTCAGATTCGAACTTGTGATCTCCGGGTTGATAGTCGTGCACCTTGTCAATTATACGTTATGATGCTAGACAACTGGGTCTATACATCTCCAAAACGGCAGGTATTCTGGGGTGTTCCTGGTATTCAGGGGAAAGTACCTACCAAAGAAGGTCCAAGGAAAAACAAATGGTAAACTAAAAATAACCGTTCTATAGAACGTCTGAACCCCTCAGCCAGGACGCCTCAAGAGAGGACAAAAAAACCCTAATTAGGAATAAGCGGTTCAGAAAATGAATGAATGAATGAATATATATACATACATACATACATACATACATACATACATACACATATATATGCATACACACACACGTACTTATACACACACAAAAAATAATTGAATAATTATAAATTTAAAAAAAAACAAACAGAAAAAAAAAAAAAAAAAGCCAACGTAGTGACCGTGCCAGCATGCAAAACATGTGGAACAAGTGAGTGATTGGCGAAAAGTGGCGAGCAAGACTGTGTAAATGCGACCACACCTCCACAGAGGCCAGAGGCAGACCAGGGCAGCAACACTACCTGGCATGCCCCCCAAAAGTTGTTTGTGTACTGAGTTTCTTGTGTTTTCGTGTCTGAAGTGTAATTAAAACTGAGAGGTGAGTCGCCTCATGGTGCAGCCAAGGCGGCCACTTAGATGGCCCCCTCCGCTCCATCCTGCATGACATACACACCTCCCAAGTCCCTATATGTATGTGTGAGAGTGAGGGAGCGGGGAAGAAGAGGGAGTCGGGGATGTCAGTCTGGAGGGAAGCAACCTACCCTTCAGATAGCGAGCTGCAAGCAGCACTAGGCACCCCCGTTCCCTGGGAGGCCCCCCAGGGCAAGACAGGCCAGTAGCAGCTGCCCTTCACGACCGAGCCACCCAGTGACTGCAGCCAACGAGCCACCACCGAGCCCATAAGGCACCCACCCGCCAAGCCAACAACAATACCCCTCCAGCCATAGCTGGCTGAGGGGTAAAAACAGTTACGGCCACCGCGGGCTCACTGGCACATATGGTGCGTGAAGGCTGGTCTGTGATGCTGGTCCAAAAAACAGCAAAATTGGTGAAAACGCATTGCAGTGCATGACTGCAGCACAATTTCAGATCTGATGTGAAAGGAAAACATTTCATACTCTCCTGTTACACTAAAAGTATTAATATGTTCAGTGGTTTTTACTTAGAAAGTTGCAATCTGCTGAAATGTGTTGAATAGTTTGCATTAGCCATGTTTGAAAAAGACACCATTAATAGCTCGTTCCACTTTCAAGAGAAAACATGAGAATGGAACGTGGACTCATTTCCAGTAAGGCAAAATAAGGGCAAACAGTATACAGATAACAAATCAGAAATAAACTAGTAAACTTCTGAATAAAATAAACTTTGCACATACTACTACATTTACACACATCACACAGACGTCTGATCGTTTACATTAATGCATCATGTACATACATCGCTGCATTTAAAGTACAACACCTCCACGTTAGAAGTTTCTTCAACATCGCCCCGTCCCGCTGTGTGAGAATTTATTACTTTTTTTTTTTTTGAAGAAAGTCAACAATAGCAGGATTTGATGTGCAAAGGCATATGTTGTACACCAGCTTTTATGTGTGGTCTTAATTCCACTTTAAATAGACACGTAAAATCAACCCAATATTTAATCATGTTTTATAGGGACATAATAAGATGGAATCGGGTTTTTTAGCTGACAGATTATTATAGTATTTTTACGCCGACTAAACTAGCCATTAAAACATTACTCAGGTAATATAGACTTGAAGGAAGGCTCTAAGATTTTGAGAGTTGCGCTACTTTTCCATTCAAAATTGTGGCACTATTCTGCAGGTTTAATTCATGTTCTCTGGAAAAATCAGTGGAAGCAGTGGATAATTCTTTTTGATTACCAAAATAATCTAAAGTACTGATATCAAAAATTCAGCATTTTTAGCTGTCAGGGCAGTTAGTCAGGTTTTTTTTTTTTTTTTTTAATATATGAATGGATTTAACCTAGGAAAATTAAATAAAAAATAGACTAACAGAGTGGTTTCAGTTTTTAAAGCGAATTTTTCTGGTTTGCGGATTCTGAGATTTTAGTGGTAGACATACATTCATACAGACACACAGTCATAACAACCTTGAAAAATCGAGTCAATTACGTTTTCTAAAGTATGGAACACATACTTTAACTGCCTACAAATACAAACTTTTCATAATGTACATATTTTCATTCTATTTCAGGCAAGAGGTCAGTTCTAATCTTATTTTTATATTTCTTTAAGAGAAGCAAACCATGTATTTAAATCTACACTTCTTACAAACTACACATATTCATGTGACAGAGCACTAAGAGAGTGAAAGCCTCCACCCATGAGGAGGAAAAACAAACAAACAAACAAAAAAGGTATCCTCTGGGAATCTTTTAGCACTACCCCTCAAGAATAAACTAATAATAATCATCCTCTCATTGTGTAATAATTCTTTTTAAAAATCCAGAATTTGTTCCAGATTAATCTTCAAAACCTTCTTCAAAGTCCCATCTCTGGTACAAATTTCATAAAAATCTATTGCTAACAAGCAAACAAACCCACAGTAAGATGTTGAGTTTATGAAAGAGATAATAAGGAAATTTGATTTTGTTTAAACTGGTTCTTTATTACATTTTAAACATTATAAATAAAAAAGTGCATACAAAAACACATTGCAAATATTCGTACAACTATATACAAAAATTACTATTGTGCTAAATGACACGGAAGCAGTTCCTCGAGTGAAATTAAGGACTCAATCCTTATTCTTCATTCTGCGAATAAACAAACAAAATAAACATTCTGTACAGAAATACAACTTGGGACCTGAAGTCTGTTGAAAGAATAATAATAATAATAATAATAATAACAATAACAACCTGCAGTCACATTGCATACATGAAATGCTAGTGTAGAACGTTAGCGGAGGTTCACGCTACTGTTCGTGGTGTTTCACTAGCCGTCACTGGTCATGAACCACTGAGGTAGTAGACTTTCCAAGTCCCCTGGTATTATTTACCGAAAGAGAGAATTTATTCCGGGAAACACTCAGAACTGTAGGAAGGACACTTCTCTCTTCAGGTTACGTGATTGACCTCTCTAGCTGTATGCTTGCACTCGTCTTATAAATCGCTGTGATTGTGCTGGTTACAGCTGGAAGATTTCACAACTTCGGCTATACACGTTTACAACATTAAGGATTGGGTGGTGGAGACTCTCCAAAAGCACAATGAAAAAATGTATAAAAACTAGATCTTTGTTTAAAATTTTAAAATAACTTCATCCAGTGATCACTGAACAACTTCCATTTAAATACAACCTGTGATTTATCTTAGACATCAAAAAAGGGGTAAAAGAACAAAAACATATCAATGTTAACTTCAACTGTACAAGTACATGAGCGTAGGAAGCTGAAGAAAGTTTTCAAAGGCGGTTAGATCTCCGTTTTCAACCCAAGAGCAGTGACGTGTACATGTATACAGATACAGGGGAGTAATATGCAGTGAAAATGACCTTCAAGAGACACGATGATAAGGTGCGGGCAGCAGATTCTTCTGCGCCAGGGATTTAATAATAAAATTATTATTATTAAAAAATCAGTAGCAAGGACACATTTCAAAGATAAAATGCTGATTTATTCTAAAGCCCTGGTGTACGGCGGTCCAGCATGACGGCTGGGAGCGCTCTGTAACCGGGACTGGAACGGGAGGTTACTGGTTTCTGGCAAAGATGAAGTATGGCTTTCAAGATACAAATGTAGGATTTTCTGCATGTAAGAATGGAAACAGAAAACTGATGCGCTCAGGTTGAGTAAATAGTGATGCGATCAAGTTAAACGCACACTTCGCAACCTTCTCGTATCAGGAGGGTGAACGCGAGTGAGTGCTTCCTCCAAGCCAGCTTCATCTTGTGCTACTCAAGCACGAAAGCTTCAAAATTCAAATTCACACAAGATCGTTCCGTCTCTTGGATGGACATGGGACATGCTTATTCTCCTCCCATCCTGATGGGCTTAAAAAAAAAAAAAAAAAAAAAAAAAAAGGATTCCATCTATAACTCTAACGGATAACTATGGCATAGTCGCATCGTGTCTTTACAGGACTAATCCCGTCCTAAAATCAGAACAGATTTCTCAGACATGAATGATCAAATCTCTTCTTCCATCTGGTCCACGTACAGCTGTTTCACTCGAGCTGTAATATCTCTCTCTGGTTTATTTAGAGAAATAAAATCCTCCTAGTTGAGAAAGCGCCTACATCGCCTAGCACCACAGTTACAGCGCAGCTTGTTGCTGGCATCTTCAATGGGGAATTTATAGTCGTAGGTGAGCTCTTCCCCGCGGTAGATCTTCCTCAGTGCAAATATGACGATGTGCTTCTGGCCTTCAACGTTAATGACCCGCGAGTAACAGTTCGGTTCACACGAGTGGTTAATGAAGCGCGCTGCATTGCCGTGCATGGTGGCGTCCACCACGTCAAAGTCGTCGATGCGAAACATGTAGCAGCCGATGCCCTAAAGGGAGCAAGATGGAAGCACATATATTAAAACCTGTATATAAAGAAAGAACAAAGATAAAGAAGGATAGATGTACACATAGAGTACACACCTTACTGCTGTAATAGTTCTCGCGCTTGTCAGTCAGGACTGATCGAATGACATTACCAGCGTATTCGATCACCATCTCTCCGGCGTCAATGTTGCGTTTGCAGAAAAGGCCACGCCCATGAATAGCAGATCTACAAAAATGAAATAAAATAAAAGGTCACAGAGACGTGACTGTAGCACAATCTTAACCGAGTTCATATTTCATCATGAGTCCGGATCAGAGATCCGGTTCTTTACCGATAAACTCCAACAGCTTCTTTCGAAGTCTTCTCAAGATGTCGGAATCGCATCGCCATCGGCAACTCCATACTGGTGGCACGTCTGAAATATTGCAGAATTGAATACATGTGTGTGTGTGCGTATGTAAGGAGACTGTTTAATCTGTACATAAGACAAAGATATGATCAATACGATATATTAACCGACCTGCTGCAGTTGAGCTTGATGTCATCCTCATCTTCATCACACGGCCTGCTTTCAGGAAGCTGACGATGTTGGGAGGCCAAGAAATTAAACATGTCAAATGTGTTTTTCCTGAAATATCAGAAACAAGCATTTATTATTATTAACCCCAAAATAATAGAGAGAGAGAAAAGAAACAGGAAAATGAGAATGAGAGAGAAGGGAAGAGAAGGAACAAGAAGACAAGGAGCAGAAAGAGGAGAGGAGAATTAGAAAGAAGAGAATGAGAGAGATGAGAAACAAAGAGAAGGGAATCAGAGAGAGGAGAAGGGATGAGAAAAGAAAGAGAAGAGAAAGAGCGAAAAGAGAAGAAAATGAAAGTGAAAAGACGCAAAGAGATAAGAAGAGAAGATGAGAAGAGAATGAGAAGAAGAGAGAAGAAGGGTGAACTAGGTTGCATATTTTGTACATTTTCTAATGAATCTATAAACTTGAATATAAAACTAATCAATGTACATTTTCAGAATAAAGTTATACATTTTTGACTAAAATAGCTGTTGTATTCAATTTAAAAAAATTAGTTATGTCTATCAAAGTGTTTTAGTATTTTTACATTATCTACATTATTACTGCTAATATCAGTGATCAGAAATCACAGACTTTTTATATCGTTATCGGGGTGACGATAATCACGTCGTATTGTTTGAGCCCTCGCGCGGTTCAACACCGTTTTGCAGAGAAACAGTATTAAGCTGATAAAGAAAAATGAACTCTTTTTCCTTGATACCTGGTGTAAACCTCGGCACGAGCACAGCCACTAGGGTTTATCGGGAGCTCTTCCTCAAATTTGTCTTGTTGGTGGAAACGGAAGCGGTGGTTGCAGCAATGCGAGGCCCCCTGCAGCTGCTCCAGCAAGAAGAGAACAGCATCATGAACGACACCCAGTACCCTGGCACTGCTCATTCTCCCCAGGGGCAACTGCTCAAGCCTGTAGACCATCCGGGCCTCCTGAACTCCATCCACCACCGCCTTCCAAGCCACTGAAACAGTCAAGAAAGGAGAAAATGACAGATTAAATACTCTTGTTTATACATACCAATTATAAATGAAATTGAGCCAGTCAGGAGATAGGCCGTTACCCTCTATGCTATCTGCCTCCACACTGAATCCATCATCACTAGTAATTCTGAACCACAGGTGAGGTTTATCCTGACCGGAACCCCCATCCTGGTCATTTTTAAACGGTGATGATGAATCCTCCTCGTCTGAACTCCATCCTGAGATGAAAGTGGGATGGATGGTTTCACTCAGGAACACTCAAGAGTAAATAATCAACAATATAAAGTTGTTTCAGCTTTACCTGAACAAGGGCCCCAGTCAGACAAGTCGCTGTTTCGGGAGCTGGTCCATGCATGATTAGTGTCATTGCTGTTGTCCCTTGTCTGCTCCTCACAGGGCTCACCTTCCTTTGGACTCAGTCTACAAAAAACAAAGCAAATAACTTAGTAAGTCTGGAGATGTAAACTTTGGAGCTTGTAAAAGTGTGTATAATTTAATAGCCAACCTTCTCGTGTCAGATTCTTTGGCTTCGGTACTCTTTTGTTCACAAAGATCCTGAACGTTTGGTTGTTTCATATGCAGCACCTCCTTAACGCTTGGGGCTTTAATACGAACGCCGAGTGATCTATGATTCAGGAAGGCGTTACAGCGTGAGTGGTTTCAAAAACAAGACAACTGTGAATGTTTAATTCCAGGAAATATTGACTAACCTGTTGATCTCCTCCTGAGAGCTGAGAACTGTCGGTCCTGTTGACGTGGTCTTGCTTTGTTTGAAATGCGTTCGTTCGGATACAGATGACACCCTCTTGACCCTGACCTGAGGCCTTGAATGGGACAGGACGCTGGGCTTGATTTGCGTTCTGTGAAATGGTTTAACCAAATCAGCAGCCTTGGGAGACTGTAGCTTATTAAGGTACGGCGGGTGGACCTGAACGTGGGACGGGCTCAGCGCATGAGGGTTCTCCATGTCCCTGTGACTTGCCATGGCTCTCTCGATGATTGCCTGCGCGTCCTCTCCTTGGGTCTTTTCTACCACTAGTGCACTTGGCACGGATAAGTTCTTGAATTTTATGCCACCATGTTCTCTGCTGGGTATACCGCTGCTGTTCATCTGCATTTCCGGAGATATTTTAGGTAGCCTCCTGATTAAAACTTTAGTAGAAGGTGGTGCACCATTGGTGTACGATACGACATGTGTGGTTGGAGCTTGGCTAGGGCTTGCTTGTGATACTGTAGTCACCATGACTCTGGGAACAGTTCTCTGAACGAGGTTATTACTATGGAGGATTTTAGCAATCTGGCTAATCTGGCTGTAAGACTGTGAGGTAGTACTCGGTATTTGGAAACTATTGGTCTGTGGGTCTTTAATTAAAATTTGTCCAGAGCGGTTAACGAGTAAAACTTGCGGGCTAGACAGTGGAGTAGTCACATTTGTTTTTGTAGAGGTAGGAAAGCGGATTGTAAAAGGTTGGCCCTTTTTTGCATCCTTGAGCTGAGAGGCCAGACCATTAATTAAAACTGGAGAGGAAGTGAGCACATGGTTTCTTTGTGGCAAAACTGAGAGGGCAGGTGGAGTGGAAACAGTGGTACCAGGTAACGACAGAGGCAGTGACGTAACCGCAGGTACAGCCATGCGGATTACTCGGTGGGTAACAGGCTGTGGGATGATGACATGTCTGGACTGGGCTAAACCAGCGATAATTCTCACTTTTCCAACACTACTCAAAGTAGCTGTTTCCGGAACACTCTGCCCTGGACCTTTCTCATTGCTGTTCAACGCTGAGGAGTCACACATATTGACCAGGCTTCCAGAGACCGCATCATCAGCCGGATTCAGCACCACCTCATTCAAGTGATCCAGTGGCTCACTGTCCATTAAAACTTCCTCATGTGCGGAAAATTGATCACTACTCGAGTCCAACGCCAGCACACATTGTACACCAGCTTCAGGTGACTGCTGTATATCCTGCACAACTAAATCCTTCCCGGATGGACCTTCTTGTGGCGTAAATACTTCAGCGACGGAGTCGACAATCATGTCGTCACTCTTCTGTAACAAAACCGATCCCTGATATTTCTCCAGTGTACTTGGCTCTGATTTGGTCCCAGCGGGCTCTGCTTTGCCAGTGTAGATTAGCGTGCTTCCCGAGGGTAATCCCACAGAAGTGCCCTGTGATGTATTCTGACCACTATAAGTATTCTCTTCATTTTGAGAATTATCCTCTCCGCTGGCTTCACCTGCATCGCTTTCCGAATTGTTGTCTGCTCCATCCAGCTGAGAGATGGTCTGCGAGGTAGGAAGGAGGGTTAACCCTGTCTGCGCAGAGTCCTTAGCGGAATCACAAACCAGCACTGTGCGAGAGAAATTAAAGTAATGATCAGAGCCTTCATGATTTAACTCGTGCTCTATTTCCTCTTCCGCAGCTGAAAGGCCAGAGAAGTTGTTTATTCTGGAACTGCATCTACTGCCAGCTGTGCCCGGTACCTGATGTTCATCAACCAAGCCACTGCCTTCAGTCAATAACCCCTGTCTCTGCTCTGCCACTTCCGCTCCACTGCCATGCTGGCCAAAGTGCAAGGCAACATTCTCATTGAGCAAGGCCTCATCAAATTCAAGTTTTTCATTCAACACAGAGGCAACAGCTACGTCTGTGTCCGTATCAAACGGTGCTGACAGCAAGTCTTGGTCTGATGACAGCGGCACAGAATCACCATCACTAATAACTGCAATCATGGAGACGTCCTGCTCAGGCATTCCAGCAGCATCTTCAGGCTCTAAAGATGCAGAGAAATCTTGAGGCACTTCTGCAGACTCTTGTGGGGTAACCTTAAAATGCTGCTGAATCTTTGGAGAGTGACATGGCGACAAGATGAACGTCGAAGGTGGGCTCGCAACTGCGCTTTCCCGAGGGGAGTATGCTGAAGTAGCACCAGATGGGGAAGAAGGAGGGCGGCCCCTTCGACGAGGTGGCGGAGAGGTCAGTGGGTGTTCATGAGTGCCAACTGGAGAGACAGGGGAGCTAAATGGGAGTGATCTAGGATGGAGAGCAACTCCTGAACTTAATTTGATTGACCCAGTGGGGGGCGTATGGGACGGTGAGACATTCCGGCTGCGCAAGGAAAGTCTTCGTGAACGCCTCGTCTCATCAAGATCACTGAGTGTCAGGATGTGATGAGAAGATGAAACTGTAGTCCCTATGGATAGAAACACGTGTTTGTACATCTACACATAAAATATTTTTATTTTACTTTTAGTTTGAGGGAAAGCACACCTGGTGAAGGCAATGGCCTGAATGTCCCACCAGCTGGTCTCCTGTTATGAGGGTATGCAGTGGTTTTAGAGTCGGGAGATGGAGTGCTGGGGATGTGCTTCATGGCAAGATCATCCTCTGTAGTGTCCATATCTAAGAAATAATTCTTTTTAATAGACTTTAATTATTTTTAAAAGTCTTTGAAGGTTTTCAGTTCTTTCAGTTGAATCTTTGTGAAAACTGCTCAAGGGGTTTTTTAGAAGAAATTTCTTCCCAATTTGGTGTCTAGCACCACAGTCCTAAACTTCTTTATTATGTCTTTACAATCCACTTCTGTCATGTATAAAAGCCCATATTTCACCAACCGATTTTTATCAACTATTCCTTACAATAACCCTCTGATGGTACTGAGTAATATGTGCTAGCAGATGTATTGGAAAGAAATTTCTTCTAGTCTTTACAGCTTCCAACTAAATACATAATATTGTACAAGATATAAAAATTCCTCTGCAAACATGGCCATGATGGTACCAGACTCCCAGGTGCTTGTCATGATGAATAATTATCATATTAAAAGAATCAGACACCTTCAAGATGTTCAAATTACAAATAATAAAAATGTGTAAGTGCTACTAAAAATTCTTGAGGCCCAAGACACTTGTAATCCATTTTTAATACACAAGTGAGCTATTTCAGCTCGTTCACCAAATGGTCAGAAAACAGTGTGTTATCAACCCTATAGTGAAAAATCTGAGCCTCCTGTAGGATTGAAACATAATGGGATGCAATAATTGGTTATTGCTTCCCATTATGTTTTTTGCATCTGGTAATGTACCCACCCACCTTACATTGCTTTGTGATCCCTATGTACTGGAGGTGACCTTAAACCATGATGTTTCACTTTCATACATGACTGGCTTTTCGGTGAACTCTGGGTCCTGCAATTTTCTAGATGGTCAATAACAACTTTGGCCCCGTAGCGATATGATATTGAATTAATAATTCATCATAAATATCATTTTTTCTCTCCATGTTTCTGCTAATAACAGTTTCCACATGTTCAGGCCTTGGTAAGCATGTCATGGTGTTCTAGCTGTGTCTTGTACAGGACCTGGATGGTGGATGGAGACCATTGTAAGAAATATGATGTAGAGTTGATGCTGAAGCAGACAATGCTAGCTATGAGTCCTAATGGAGCTTTTGAGGGAGTCATAAGGAGGAACTACAACTTTTTGCAGACGGTTGTTTTGTGAGTAGTTTTTCTTGCATGACCGAGCTTACCTATGTATACCAAGGGTGTCTGAAATTTCTTACTACTGCTTGCAAATTATTTTCATTTGCTTTTAGGAGATCTTGAAGGTTTCTACCGTTTTTGCAAAAAGATTTTATAAACTGCCTGAAAGCTGCTTCAATACCTGTATTTTATGGTATTTAGTTAATCAGCACTTTTCAATATTTATTAATAACTTTACTAATTACATCTTACTAATTATATTTTACTAATTTTTAACTAATAACTCTGAGCCAGAATTTGATGTTACATGATTGCGACAAGACTTTTGTCCAGCCTAGAATGGATATGTTCATCTTTAATTAGATATAAAAAGAATAAACAAATGTACAATTTCCTGTTGCTTTCACTAAACAATCTGTATACCTGGAGAATTAATGTAAGTCAGACTTGATGAAAATCGATAATAGGTTGGTGAGATATGGGCTTTTAAACATGAATGTCCACATGTGCAACAAGACTTTTGTCGATGACCGTATACTTATTCTCAAATAATAATGTGCAGAAGGCAAGGTGGATGTTACTGAAGAGTCTCTAAGACAGAACATTGAGGGGAATATTCAATTCAGTGATAGCCACCAAGCTTGAGGTGTGTAGCTGTTAATTTTTAGTTCTGGTATACCCTACACATGAACATCAACACAAATATAACACACTACAACAAGATTTTTATGGTTTAGGAACTAGCCGAAAAACAGGCCTCCAATTCTGATAAGCTGTCATAAGTGGAGGTGCAGCTGGCAGGGAAGACACCTTTCTAACCAAACCTCTTAGTGTTAGGGATAGTACCTACTACACCAACACAATAGAAAAACAAAATAAAACAAGATTATAAATTATTTTTCCATTTTAAAGACAGACAATGACTACGACATCCCAATTATAGCTGGCAATACATCATTTGAGAGTGTAAAAAATTAATATGTTTGGTTCAAGCACCAGAGGGAAAGGGGTACGTGGAGATAGTATTTTGTCCCGAGGATTTTCTTACTGCCAAACACGCAAAGGAAACTCAACTACAACTAGGCCACTGTAAGAGTGCCAAACCCTGCCAACTTTACTACCATCTACTGGAATTATACAGTGTGATGCTACTCTTCCACCAAGTTTTACAGAAACTGGGTCAGTATGTTTTGCACAAAGCTCCTTACAGTGATACAAACAGCACCAGAACGATCCCCTCTTAGGTGACAATGACGTCTCACCTTCACCTTGTTTTGGGCTGTGTGCGATAGTGCAGTTCTCCTCCCGGTTTTGTGTAAGATGTGTTTTACTCGATGAAGTGTTTATATCCATCACTAGGCAGGTGTATCTGCATGGCTTTCGTGGGTCGACCGTGCTCCAGTACCACCGAGTGCACCTAAAAACAACATTAATGTCCTTCTGAAAACTACAGCTAGCTTTCAAGACATTTCTAGCAGCAACTTAATGAAATGAGTGCCTTAAAGGGTCTCTGAATGACTTTAATACACAAACCCTTTCACATGAAAAATGAGCTGAATTACTTAAATGTACAGTAATGTGTAATTTTATTTGACATTACTGAACAGCTGTTTTGCATCTTGGATCGCATGTGCAATACATACACATGGTAGTTCCTGCTGAAGTAATATAATACATCACTTACTGGTAACCCACAGGATATAATTTTCCTGCGTTTGCAGATAACTCTGTCAGCACACCCAACCTGTGTATCTGTAAAGAGCCTAAAAATAGACAAATAAAATAAATGAAAAAGGTTATGATGTGTTCAGGTAGCTCAGAAACATTTATCTAATGCACTTAAGGTGCTACAGTTTTATATGACTAGCGTGTTCCTGTCAGAGGAAGTGCTGTACGATATAATTAAGGAGTTTCTTATTTAGAATAAACTCTGAATGCATTACATACCAATCATTACGTTGATGCACTCTGGTTCCAAGCCTGTGAGGAACTTTCTTCGAAGGTTAATGCCTTCAAAATCTATGTAGACTCGCCTGAGAACCTCAAACCCATTCATCACCTATAAAAGAGGAACGTGTCGTATTAGATTCACACAGCGCACGTGTGTGGGGGTTAGAATGGACTGCAAACAACACAAAACCTTGTTGCTGATGAGGTCCCGGTGTTTGTAACAGTAGACCTTTTTATCGCTCTGAAAGACACAGTGGCTGGCACGGGCACACATGAAGTGGTAATTACTCTGACAGGAAGAGAGACAGCAGCCCACTGTGGCCCCCGGCTGGCTACACCGCTCACAACGCTGCAAAGAATCCACAAAATCTCTTTCAAGGGTCAAGCACCAACCATCATGCACGGCTTCCATCACAGTTGTACCCCTGGTACTGAATTTATACCAGTTAAGAGCAAAGGCCACTCTGACACTCGTACATACCAGGAAACGTCCTCGGGCCACTGCGCTGTATACATGCAACAACGCCCCCCTGACTTCCTGTACCTCAGCTGACCAGATGCAGCAGTTTACATGAGCCCACTCATTCTGGCCCAGGTACAGCAATCTGCCTGCGTCCTGTAAACACAGTAATTCAACATATAACTAAAGAACGTACATTAAAAAAATGGGTAAAGTAAAGTAAAATAAACCTCGACAGAGTGCTCATGAACCCTGGTGTGTAGTAGAGGAGTTCTGAAGGGGTTTATTTTGTGACAATGACCTCTCACTGTATATCATTTCACTCACTACACGTCTACTTACTAAAAAAAATAATAATTTGGCCAAAAATGTTGATTTAAAAATCCTATTATTGCTCCCACTGATGATGTGCTCCATAGCAACTGTCTATTAAAGTTATTAATGGTGTGTTATAAAGAAATAAAAGTGGAAACATACTTGTTTTTAAACCACATGTTCATGTTGTAAACGTAAATCGTACACATTCTTGTCTTCATGTATGTTATGAGAGGATTCCACCAGAGGCCAGACTTGATCCCACAACATTTCTTCAGAAATTCCACTATTTGTGGTTGGTGCTGCATGTACCTATTAACACCGTTACTTCACATTCTGATGCTGCCAATAGTGTTCATGTGTGTACAGCATCTTGTGGAAGCGTCACGTTAATTTCTAAGAACGTGTACAACCAACACACCATTGGGACACAGGGTTCACGAGGCAGCCATCTTGCAAAGTTAAAAGCAAGTATATTCGGAGTGACCAATCAGAAGCGAGTATTCAACTGAGCCGTGTAATAATAGTTATATAATAGTAATTTGAGTAACTTGCACTGGGTTTGTCGTCTCCCTGCTGCTGACAAAGAGAACAATGTCTTTCATCTATACCACAGCGGTTGATGTTCTGAGGATCTGAAATTCAAAGAGATAAAAAACCAAGACATTACAGCCCAAATTCTAACACATTTATCGCTCTTATGTACGCACAGGCCTTTTTTCTAATGATTATAATAGCCCTGCAATTAGGATAGATCAGTCTCCTTTAACCAAACTCAAAACCATCCTCTACAACCTTCGCATGACTTTCACCTTTTCCCTGTGCTTTTATTGACAGATTTTCTTGGTTCTCATTCACCGTCGCGTGGTCGTGCTCCATCAACCACTGGGCATAACTGTGCTCATCAGATGGTGGGATTACCGCCTCCGGGAGCATAGCACTGTGAAGGATGAGAGGAGAAATTTAAAGCCTCCGAAATAATGTTTACAAAATTAAACAATAGAAAGAACCTGACTTCCTGGTCATGTTGGACTTCATTCCATTTAAAACTTTCAGTCATCTTTCACAGAAAAGACTTCTGGGATGTGAACTTAAAGGAGTCATGAATGAAGCTACTTTCTTCAATCAACCATGACACCGCTACTTTAACCACAAAACAAATCGCATGTACCCCTTGATGCCACATGATGCCGCCATTTCCCCTTTCTAGCCACAAAACTAACAGGGTGTATTTACCAACACCTCTCATTGCTGATTGTGTTGTGCAGCTCACTCAAGTCACTTTTTCATTGTTTCTCATCTACAGACCCTACAGAACACTGGATATTTTTAAGCACATACACAGAATGGCCAGCTAACAGACTCTGATGAAATATTCACAGAATCTGACAATGTATTGGATTAGAACTGATGACTCGAGCATTATTTACTGCCTGGATATAAACGCTAGAAGTGTTGGCAGCAAGACGGATGAGCTGATTACTCTGTTGAGATGGATCTTGTCACCAGTTATAAAACATCTCATTCTCACTTTACACCAACGGGTTTGAATTCATTGCTTTTGAGGCATTAGTTTGTGAACCATGTCCAGAATCAAGACACAAATTAATTATAGTTTATGACAGACTCCCAGATTCCAATCCTGACTAGATAAAGGAGTATATATATATATATATATATATATATATATATATATATATAGCATCTTGCATGCAAGTCTAAGTACATTCAGATCCTAGTGTGCGTGATTTCTATCGCCAACATATTTATTGGGTTCATGTATCACTGGAAATTCCATCCATAATTGTTTCATGAAAATAGCTCAAGACCAATTCTGTGGCAAGTTATTCAACCCCTTAAAGACTACCACTCTGAAGAAGAGAGGTTCATTCCGGTGTTTTCAATCAGGTATTGAAAACAC
>JAQMYF010000011.1:2538170-2564866 GCA_030014195.1 Neosilurus mollespiculum | reverse complement strand
ATGATCAAAATCAATGTCAAACTGGCCAAAACATTCAATTTCAGTGGGGGTTGAATAATTTTGAACACAACTGTACAACCGACAACAATGTGTAGTCCTCAAAGGTATTGTCTCATTCTGGCTCTGTTTCATTAAGCGTACCACAGGGATACATACTAGGCTCTCTACTATATTGGGTCTATGCCAATAACTTGCCTGAATACGTTAATCATGGATCAACCTTATCCTTGCTTGCTGACGATTCAAAGCTTTACAGAATTAAAGACACTGAAGTTCTTCAAGCATAAAAACTGAGTCATATACAAGACTCATCACAGCAAAGTGGGTATTATGTAGGAAATTATTAATTTTGAGTTATTGGTACTATTTTGTAGCTGATATCCTAAGCATTAAAATGACACCAATTTTTAGTAACTAACCAAAATCTGGCAGAAACTTTGAAGAAAATCACGTTTAAAGTTCAACAAAGTATTAAATAATTTCCGGCTTAATATCCACTTTGCTGTGATGGGTCACATGTATGCATGGTCAAAGCGCAAGTAATTTATTCACATAAGCCATTTCCAAAATTACTGAGTCTTCGATAATTAAAAGTCTCCAAAATTGCTTAAGGGGAAATCCAAAACGTATGAATTTTTTTTACAATCGCGGAACAAAGGCAAAGTTTGAATTTTCAATACTTTTGTTGCTGACTTGTGACATCACTGTCTTCAGAATAACCCTTATGTTTTAAAAAACACTTTTAAACTGTGATTTTGGATTGTTTAAGGAGGTACTCTATATTTATAGATATATGTTGATGTACTGTATATAAAATCCTCTCTCTTGCTCCTGTTATAATTCTGTATGGTTTTTAATAGTAATATTTGTTGTTTATGAAAGAGGCATTCATCAGTTTATTGTACAATGGAAGAAATAAATACCTTGAGAATTCTTTCATCACAGGCTTCCAGGCTTTCGGGTCCTGACTGCTGAACCAAGTAAAATTTTGTTCCAATAACTGTGAGGAGGGGAAAAAAAACCCCCAGTAAATATTCACGTTTTTACAGGAAAATTTAAACCTGTCCAAACGGTTTCATTATAATTAGTTGTAACTAGCATTTTATTATGATGTATTACATTTATTAAGATGTATTAACAGTATTGAATCTGATGTGTAGGAATATTTGTTTAATTCAGTTTTACTTTTAGATATAAAGCTCTGGCCTGTGCGGTCAGCCTCTGATCCTCTGGGATGGATTCTTCTTGCTGGAGCTGCTTTACCAGTACAGTCACCACATCCTCATGAAACGCTTTCTGTTCAGACAAAACAGCAACATTTACACACCGTAAATAAACTCAGTAAAACATATTCAGTCAATCAGGCTGGTGAGCTTCACTCAGTTTAACAAACTTACCAGTGACGTATACAAGCCTTCTTCAAGCTTCCTCGCCACAGCATGAAGATCACAAACCACCTTCCTGCTCTTTATTCTGTCAGTGTCAAAAGAGGCTTCACACTGGGTCAGAGATCACAAAAACACACAGATATTTCAGATAAGAAACCAGTCAGTACACATCTTAAGCAGGGATTCCAAAACCCCCATTTTTTTGTGGGAAACAACCAAAAAAAAACACTGGTTTATACTGACTGCTGTCACAAACTGCGTATTAAATTTAAAAACTCTGACTTCGCTTTCAAAAACTGCTTAGTAATCTAGAACTTCCTGAAGAAGGGGTACAAATAACAGACCCTCAAATATATTTGAAGGTCATATGAGTACAAATGTTAGTAACAGGTTCTATACGTTTTAACAAAAAATAAGGTAAAAGGAGGAAAATTTTATGAACTAAAAAAATTTCCAAAAATTTTTCACTAAATTGAAATTAACATTTCTAACATTACATTTGTAATATAAATATTATTTTTGATTGAAAGTTTCTTTTGTGAACCCATTTCTTGAAATAAAATGAAAAAAGCAACAGAACGATGTGAAAAAAAATAATACATTTTTATCTTTATTTAAAGATGAATTTAAAAACTTGATCGAGGTTCTTTACCTCTGAACATTTCTGGAGGTGACTGGTGGTCTTAGAGCTCATCATACCATTCATGACCTTTTCTAGACCATTCTGCAGTACACTCCGCACCACCTCCTGCCAGCCACTGGGGAAGTCTTTACTGCAGGCTGCACAGGAGAACACCAAGCTTTTCCCCCGCAACCGCTTCAGAATTTCGTGCAAGTCATCTGAAGGTGCAAGAGAACCAGAATATCAATGAGGTGGTGCTCATCTGGCACCTGTACAAGATAAAATTATACAGTTTTCAGCAGGTTCAGGTGTTTGACTATTTGAATATTTATCAGGACGCGCATCACAGAATCATATTTCTTTGTGCTGTTCAGGATTTTTTTTTTATGTGTTTGAGAGTACATTTACATGATGGTAAATTACTAGAAACATTTTTAATTCTGGAAGTAGAACAAAGAAACAGGAACATGTGTATTAAGACCTGTAGGAATAAATGTGAACAGAAGGATGCACGAACCTAATCAATACAGCGACCGCATAATTGTTTTAGTGTATAATTCACGGGTACCTTAGAAAAAAAGGACGCTATTTAATTTAATTTTACATTTTGAGGAAGGGTGGCATGGAGGCGCAGTGGTTGGCACGTTTGCCTCACAGCAAGAAGGTACTGAGTTCGATTCCCGAACACAGGGCGTACCTGTGTGGAGTTTGCATGTTCTCCCCATGCCTGCATGGGTTTCTGCCGAGTACTCTGGTTTCTCCCACAGTCCAAATACATGCACAGTAGGCTGATTTGAAGGTGTGTACGCTAGGTGTGAGTGTGAATGGTTGTGAGTTGGCCCTGAAATGGCCTGGCGAGCTGTTCAGGGTGTACCCTGTCTTTGCGCAGTCGGCTGAGATGGGTGCCAGCTTCCTCGCAACCCTAATTAGGATTAAGCGGCTGAGAAAATGAATAAATCAATGAATTTTGAGGAAGATGAGTTCAGCGCACGTGCACGTTGATCAGATGTGACAGTGATGAGGCTGTGACCCGCTGCTCTACTACAGCTAACAAATTACTTACAATGTACAAGTTCATTATATAGTTAATTTACAATCTGAACACACTTTCAGAACCGAAGGGCATCAAGGCAGGACTTTTTCTGCCGTCCAGGGAATTATTTACGGAATCTGCTCCTCCCAGTGCTCCATGGTTATTTTTTGCCCTCTGTGAATGCTTTGTGTTGCCAGAGCAGCTGAGTTTTTCTCGATCACGCTCGAAATACTCTTCAGTCACAGGGGTTTTTACTAGGCCATGGTGAACCTCCTGCTGATTTTCACCATGCCCCTGGTCCATGTACAAAGTGAACAAAGGATGCATATGGATGCTGCTGCCCACCATCAAGCAACCATATAGCACTGAACCCAAAATGATCACTTCTTTCATATATTTAAAGAGTAATAGGATTTCAAAAACCTCACAGCTGATGCATTTAACAACCATTCTCTAAATATCAAGCCTGGTTGGTTGCATGCTGTATTTTTACTGAAGTATATTTACGTGGTGTTGCAGAGAATATTTATTTACATCTCTGGTTAATGATTTAGCTCTTTTGCAAAATATCCAAGTTTCATTCTGTAGTTTTGCTGGAATTGCTGCCACAAGAAAAATCAACATTACCACATGGTGGCCATATTGACTATGCAAATGAGATAAAAATACCCAGGTGCACAGATAGACCACACGAGAAGCCCGTATGCAAAATATTGTGAAGCTCCAGTAACTCTTGGATTTGCTGCCTCAAGAATTGTTAACGGGCGGATGACAGATAAAAAGTGATTTGATCTGATTGATGGTGGGCTAAAAAAATTTTCTTCTAAAATTTCAATTATTGTTCTTGCTGCTTGATAGTTTACTCTTTACATTTGGACAGTCGTACTAAGCATTTCACTACATATTGTACTGTGTATAATTTGTATGTGACAATAAAACTTGAAATTGAAATTGAAATATCCAGGCTGTTTGTGGTAATTTGGATGGATCTTAAAATTGTATTTACTATTTTGCCATACGCTACATACAGTATTTCTTAGTGACGAACACGTGGCTGCGAAATTAAAAGAATCATCAATCAGAAAAAATATTTGAAATTATTAATTTCAGTTAGAGGATAATAATAAAAATATTTAATGAGTAACTACCTTAACCTATTTATTTTTTACTGATACATCATGCTTAGATGCCAATCTAATAATAATCCTCTACTTTAGACTCTGAGTCAGATTCACCTCCACATTGCCGTGAGATCTCATCGTAGCCTCTACTAACGTCCACTTTAATAATAAAGTGATAAATAAACTTTGTGTTAAAATGAACATACACCCTAAGTTTGATTTTGTAATCGAGGGTCACTAACACTGACCCGTGGGTCAAAGAATGTAAAGTCAAAATGAAATCAGCCTTAGTGCTACGTTAATGCACAGCCTGCTAATACACTGTCAGCACAGTTACTGACACAACAGAGACACAGACACTAACCAGTGAGTCCTTCACACTTGGGATGCACCCAGTGGGCACATCGAGCACACTGCATCATCTTCATTTCAAAATCTTGCTCAGGGTAGCACTTCAAACACACGGTGCAGAAGAATCCTGCAAAAACAAACTCCAAATGATTAACACCATTGTTAGAATTCACGAACCCCATTCGTACACCGTTAGCGGCATTGTGCACAAACTTCAACACGGGAGTGGCGTCTCAAATTGACCACTGCACATCACATGCATTTAATGGAAATGGCGTCGTTTAACTCAGCAGAAATGATCATTTGATCGCATCAACTGCTAAAATTTTGATCACTTGTCTTTAAAAAATAATTTAGTATGAAATTGTCCTCATGTGCGTCTCCCCTGCATTTCTGACCTCTATTTTATTAATGGCTAAAAGCTCCAATCCTTCTGTACGTGGCCAAATATGTGATCATTAAGGGTAAGAAGTGAACACCACCGTACTTTCTACGTGTTTTTATCATTTTCAGAAAAATCATCCAGGGAATAACAGTGCAATAAATTATACACAATACACTCACTCAAACAGGAAGTACGCAAACAGAGCCAAACTTATGCACTTACAAAAAAAGGAAAAATAAAACAAACAAATAATCACTTTGCACGTAAACAGTTACACATACTGTACATTTTCTCTGAGGGCTCTATATCACGTATACATTATTGCATTTGTATTATATTTACTCTGACACTGTTCATGTTGCAGTACCTTGTTTGTGGAGGTTACTGCAGTCAGGGCAGAGATCCAACTCGTGATTCCAAGACATGATCCAGGCTTTTGCTGGTGTCACTCCACAGCTTTTGCACCGAACACACAACATGCACATCTGCACAAACAATTCTCATGCTGAGGTTTTGTTTTTTGTTGTTTTTTTTGAGAAAAAAAAAAAACAAAAAACAAAAAAACACTGATATCTTGGGAATTTTACACAGAGTGGTACGAGAAACAAAAAACATCCTGTGAGCGACGTGTGAAACAGTTCGAAGCACTGTTGTTCAAAGATCAGAGGAGAGGCTCAGACTGGTTGGAGCTGACAGGAACTCTACAGTAACTCAAATAAATCACTCTTTACAGCCATGGTGAGCAGAAAAAACATCTCAACATCAACAAAACATCAAACAGTGCATCAGGTTCCTCTCCAGTCAACAAACAGCAAGAATCTGAGACCATCGTGGGCACTGACCCCGGCCATGTTCTCAGACTCTTGCTTTTAGCTGGCAGGTGAGAAGCCTGATGTGATCTTGTGTCGATGTCAGGCCTCATCCACTTCAAGGTTTGATGTTTTGTGTATGCTGAAGTGATTAGATTACAGTGGAATATGGAATGAAAGATGGCCGTCAGACGAATTATTAAAAAGAAAAAAAAAGAAAAACAAAAAAGAAAAAAACACCTCAGAAACACTTCCAGCCTTTAGAGAAGTTGGGGAAAAAAGTAATGTAAAAAATTTTAATTTACATTAAAAAAATGTCAACATAAAACCAAACTAAAATGTGACCCATCACAGCAAAGTGGGTATCAAGTCAAAAATTATTAAATACTTTGTTGAACTTTAAACATTACTTTCTCCAGAGCTGAATGCTTAAAATCCTGAAAGTTCTGGCCAGGTTTTGGTTAGTTACTCCAAAAGCAGCAACATATGTTTAAATAAATTTGGTATCATTTTAAAGCTTACGATATCAGCTTAAAAAAGTACCAAGAACTCAAAATTAATAATTTCCCACGTAATACCCACTTTGCTGTGATGAGTCAGAAATGTTAACATAAAAAAGAAAACATTTAATAATCAAGCCAGTATGCAATATTTAACATTTAATCTATTTATAACCCTATTTTACATAATCAATTCTAACATTTACCACATTAGTAGTATTTTTAGACTTGATATTCTTTGTTTTATCTTTACACCCAGTTTAGAACTAAATCTCAAATCTCTACACTGTATAAATGGAATACCACTCTATGGACCGTACTGCTACACCATCAGTGTATATCACCTCTCAGTGTGTATTATTTACAGTATGTATACCAGTACGCTCAGTTATGCATTTTTTTCCCCGGCATGCCCACCCACACACATCCCAGACAAAGTAGAAAAACGGCAACTTACCCAAGGTGTGCTACACTTCTCAGGTTTGGGATATGATGGCCCGAGACATGACGGGTGGTAGCAGTAAAAGCACTTTCTGCACTGTAAAACTGGCTACAGGAGAGAAACAGCGCAGACTGAAGTTTAAATTACATTCATACTCAATGCAGAATAAATACCAAGTCACATCAGACAGCCTTTCATCCCCCAGGTCACATGCAGTGAGGAGTGAAATGAGCGTTTGAGGACCTCAGTGCAACACCGAGGTGATGTTCGTACCTTGCCTTGTTTGCCCTTACGCCCACAGACGTGGCAGAATTTGCAGCGTCTACAACACCAGTTGTGCTTGTTTGTGTTCTGGGGACGATCATCTGCTGGAAGGCAGAAGTGGTGAAAGGGCTCGCAGCATATCTGACAAAATATCATCTGAAAGACAAGAAAACCCCCTGAGCTGAATGAAAACAGGCTCCAAGGAATGAAAGGATGAAGTGAATGATGAGGTTTCGTTTTAATCTGCGCTACAGAAATCCACCCTTACGTTATGATGGCCTTTACTAGCACACAGCAGACATAGACACTCCACTGAGATGGGAACAGAGGCGAGGACACTCAGCCCCCCCATCGCCCAGACATTCTGAATGTTACAGTCCTCCTAAAAAAAACAACAATAAAGAAAAGATACAAATAAATGTAACACTTACAGAAGCAGGTTTGAGACTTCGTCTTTCCACAACTCTAATGTTCACTTTATGTAATGTTTGCCCCCCTGTGACTGTGGACATTCTAACAGTGATTCTAAAGTCAAGTGGTGAAACTTTTAACCCGCCGGTTCCCAAGTTAGTGAATGGGAATAGACGTGTGTTCTTATATCAGAGATGAGTGTACACTGCAGAAAATGGTAAGAGAAGACCAATTAATCTAAAAAAATTAAATGACTGGTCACAAGGTATAGTTTATCTGCTAAGACTGTATCTACTAATATATTAATAAATCAGACTTTAAAAAAGGAAAGATGTTAGAAACAATATATTGTGATTTCATTGCAAACCTTTATCTGATGCACTCGTCTCGTTCAAATCTGTGAATCTGACCATCACTGATATATACATTTTAGAATTTATTAATCATGTCACCTTTGTGAACAGTCAGAATATAAAATCATCCTAATGCTAAAGGTCACACATCGTCAGTTAATATGTGAGAACCAAGGCTGGGACTGCGGTGGACATTCCAGCTGATTTTGGAGCCGGCCAAAGACATAGCAGCTGGAATGGCCAGCACAGTCCCAGCCTTGGTTCTCACATATTAACTGGCCAAAGACATAGCAGCTGGTTAAAAAAACAAAAACACCCTCCCACACACATATCAAGAATGAACTGATACAGTGCTTAACCCACAACAAATTTCAACACAAACAAACTTAACAGGAATGGAAGCTACAGCCTCAAGTTCAAGATCAATGTAGCCCCTGGCTCTCAAGTATAAATTTCCACTTACAGAATAATGCCAGTTGACTCCGGGAAAGCCAAAATAAATAAATGAATAAGTAAAATCACCGACCACTGTCTACCAGAAAGTCATTCCAGCTATGTAGAACTGAGTATGGTTAAAATTTTCCATTCAGTTCTCAGATAGATTAAATAAAGATGAAATACAGGGGTATCTCTTGGAAATAAAATGGAATCGGATCTACAATGTCCTTCCTCCTGTATGCGAGTGTTAATGACCCCTGGACCGGCCGCCATCAAATTAATAACATCACCATCTTTTTATTTCTCCTGAAATCGTTTTCCTTCTTCTGTTTCTTAACACTCGATCTCAAACTTTTCCACTTTCTACCAATCGCTGTTGCGCTGCCAAGTTATCAGGGATCCACAAGATCGTTCCTCCAGTTACGCCATCTCGTTATTGTTATTGTAAACAGATACAGAACCAAAACAAGATGTAGAACAGGTGAGTAAGAGATACTAAGCCTGTGAGTTTGGGTGGTTTCACCAGAATACCTTTATATTCATCCAAAATGAACTGACAATGAAAAATAAAAGTCCTAAACCTAACCTTAACACCACGAAATAGTGTGAGACGACCCTAAAATTTTAATATAAACCTTCCACTTAATTACTGTGTATTATACATCGATACTCATCACAATGTACTGTAAATGCATCAAACTTTATTACACGTGCCATCACTGGCTACTGATCATGAGATCATGTAACTACAAGTGGCGTCCCATTATCTAGGTAAGCATTTCCACCCCACTACCCAGTGGAGGGCACTACAAAAGTAGGGGTAGGGCCAAGGGGACTAAATGAAAGGCAGCATACTGAATGTATAAATTACTTACAGGCTAATATTAGTCTATAGGATAGTAAATAATTCTGCAACATAGATTATGCTTGAAAAAAGGAAACCTTGTATTATAGACCATTGAGAGTCTCACACTAACCTTAAAGTCCACCCGGATTTTGTGCACTGGCTCCTGTGGTGGTCGTTCCTGGTGTGTAAAGCCTTTGGCCAGCGTGGCCAGGACACTGGGTGGCATGTGCTCCATTGAGCTCTGGGAATGAGGAAGACAGGGATCAGTAAGGGGTTGCCGCAAAGCCCCCTTCTTCACAACCCGCGTCTCCCTATGTGCTTCTCCTTCCTGTGTTTTTTTGTCATCAGGCTGGGACGAAACAGAAATCGAAGACACCTCAGCAGCTCGCACCATGCTAGGGGGCAGTCTATGCAACCGCAGCTGGAACTTCAGGCTGAGCTTTACAGATGGACTTCTCGGTGCTGAGCACTCCGGTGCCTGTGAGGTAGAGCAGCTCTGGAGCTGGGAGAGTGGGAGAGCGAGGGGGAAAGGAGGTGGGGAGCATTATAGCAGGACCGCATCATGTCAACTGTAGCAAAGAACAGCAGCCAAGGAAGAGGAAGAGGAGAAGCAGGAGGAAGGAGACGATGACTAGAACCCTCCCGAAAGACGAGAAGGCAGCACAGAAGGGTGAGAAGATGTGCTGTTCACAACACCCATAATAACCCAAATATTTAAAGATTATCACTTATTTTCAATAAGGGTTGTTATACTGTTGCTGTGGGGGGAAAAACTTACATTATTGTATAGTTCAACTGAAATAAGAAAACCACCCACTCCGGTTGGACACGTACTGTAAAATATCCAGAGACGGGTGTGGACCCCTAGCCATCACAGCCATATGTATTTCTTATAATCAATCTTCACCGTTGCTCGTGTTTACTCAGCTAGAAGAGCGTTAGTGAGGTAAGGTTCTGATGTTGGGGTGCTGACAAGATCTGGGGTGCAGACGGTGACCCAGTTCCTCCCAAAGGTGTACAGTGGGGATGAGATCAGGGCTCAGTGCAGGACCCTCAAGTTCCTCTACTCCAAACTTGTCTTCACGGAGCTCATTCTGCACTTGAAGTTCCAGTGAAGGGAAATTGTACTGCGACATCATCCAAAGACAAAGACTTTCTACACCATGGTGTGGATCCAACATTGTGACCCAAGTTGCGTTGGTCAAGTGTCCGTATTCAGTACAGGATGAGTTTCATATATACAGGCTGGAACCCACTTTACCAAGGGTGCCAATAATTTCGGAGCTGACTGAGATAAGGGTAAATTTTGAAGAGGAGTTCCGGGACTCAAACCACTGAGCAATGCAGTTATGAGAGTGGACACGAACGCAAAGGAAACATAAATGCAGGACTTTCCAACTGAAGGGTGTCCCAACTAAACACAACACCTAAAGGTGTTTTCCAGTGCTATAACTGGAAATGAAATAAAACTTTTAAACCATATAAAGGACTACTGGGTTGAACAATGACAAAGTGCACAACTATCAACCTAGAGATCATAGGTTCGAAACCAAGTCGAAGCCAGGAGTTCAAGGAAGCTAACTGAACAAGTTCTCACGGTAGATAGGGATAGCATATGTTCACCTACCTGTCACTCAATAATGGACGTCTGCAAGCGCATGCATACAAATCTGAGTGTGTTAGTCTATCCCTAAATATTAATGTGCATGCAGTTCATAAAGATGCGGGTGGCAGCGACACGTATCACGGGGGGGTGGGGGGATGTTGTTGCTTGCTTATGCCACTCACTGGTTGGTGGTAGTCGCATGACAGGACGGCCATACTTGGCAGGAGGGAATTGGCTACAACTAAATTAGGGGAGAAAAGTCAAGGAAAAAACAAATAAAAATAATTAATACCTTATTAATTCGTCGCCGAACCCACATTCCTCTGAACAGGCCAGGCCTCCGTGGTTTCGCTGCCTCATCTTGAGCATCAGGATGTGTAACAATATCTACGAGACACAAAAAAAAAATAAGGTTACAGTATCGAGATTAAACTTACAAAGAATTCAAAGTTGTTGTTTTTTTTATTACCTATAGAAAACAGGTAATACTAACAGTCTGTTCTAAACTTCATAGCAATAAGTGTGCACACACCTGATCACCACAACTACTTAACTGACACCACTCTTCCCCATTTAGATTTTACAGAATGTTCGCAGGAATTCACACTTATTCATTCAAAACAAGCATCGGTGGTGACGCTGGACCAAACGGTGTTCAACAGGGTTTCGGTTAAGACTCAGATCACTGCAGTTCCTCCACATCCTCAACCTCATTAAATCCTGTCTTTATAGAGCTGGCTTTATGTATAAGGATATTATCAGGGAAAGGTTATTCACAAAACTGTCACTCATACAAGTATCCAAAATAACTGTATGCTGTAGAATTACCATTTAACATTAAACACATACACACTGAAGACCAGCCCCAGATCAAGATCCCTCCAACACCACACTGTCTAGCACTATTCAGTCTGGTAGACAGTGTTCTCGTTCTCCTGGCCTCCATCAGCCTGCCAGACAGTGAACCGTGACCCATCACTCCAATGAACAGTACACCAGGGTCCAGTGACCACATACTTTATACGACTCCAGCCCGCACTTGGCACGTCTGCCCGGGTGCAGCTGCTTTGGTGTGGAAATCCATTTCATGCTACACAGTTCTTGTGCTCATGTTGCTTCCAGAGGCGGGCTGGAATGGTGCAGAGGAAGACCGGGTGAATTTTACACTCTATGTAAGTCAGATCTAGGAGTTTGTAAGTTCTAATTCCTTCTAGAAGCTTAAATTCACAATAGTAGCCCTTGCAGTGGACTAGGGCAGGTCTGGAAGGGCAGAAAGCCCAAATAGGGACCACCACATGGCATACTGAGCTCTTCAGTACGACCCATTCTCCTGCAAGCGTACGTCTAGGGAGACAACATTGTTATAGGCTTGAGCTTATGTACCTGTTAGTAATAGGTGTAGCTAAAACACCTAAGCGCAGTCATAAGTAGGAGTATCCACATATTTTTGGCCATTTTATTAGTTAGCAACCAATCCCGTTTTGGCATATATACATTTGGCTGTGTGTGCAAACCTAACCATGCCTTGGAGTCTTATGATGGAAAAAAACAACAAAACCACACAACAGAGTCACATTTTAACATAAATTAAGCTACAGAACCATTTTTATTTTGTCACAAGAAAAAAAATTCAATCCATCAAAGGATTTTAAATAGTATTTTACTCGTTGCTTCGGACGTTACATGCTCAACGGCAGCTGTGTTACAGAGATCGCAGATCCCTCCCAGAGAGCCCAGATCTAGTACTGCAGCAAAGATCTGTAGAGGTCACTAAAGCACACAGTCCAAAGAACTCATCTCGAAAATGGGAGACTATAAAAAATAAACTCTGAGATACAAAAAAATAAATATAAGTAATAATTAGAAAAAATTATAAATTCTACATATTTATGTCATATTAGATATCAGAAATATTTAATAAATACAAATATTTTTAATTTAGCGCTCTTTTACTTCAACAGCAACTGCCAAAATGGCACCATGCCCTGGACCTACACCCAGATCCTTGAGTATATGGAGAGTAATTGGTTTTATAATGTAATATACATTATATTTAATGTCATAATTTTTCCTGTACACCACCAAAAAGTATATGAAATGAATCCATCGCGATGGGATTGAAGCAAAGACCTTCAGCTTTAATGCAAGGCATTTAACCAAAATCTCATTTAAACCTTTTTCTTTATTTATTGATTTTTTTTTTTTTTTAAACATAGTACCGCACCTCCACAGACTGAAAAGTAATTACCCAGATGTCTGACGAGCAGTTTTCTGACTCAGTGTGGCCTGTTTCCTTAATTCATGACAAATTAAAGAGATAAAAAGTCTAGAGTTGATTCCAAGTGATCAATTTACATTTGCTAGCTGTTCATGGGTACTCTGATTACGTGGTAAAGAGATATGTTGATGTAGAAGCAAAGTAGGCCATCATTAGGCTGAAAAAAATAAAACACACCTATCAGAGAGATAGCAGAGGCTTCAGCAGTGGCCAAATAAACAATCTGGTACATCCTTAAAAAGAGGGATCACACTGGAGAGCTCAGTAACACCAAAAGACCTGGAAGACCACAGAAGACCACTAAACTGGATGGTTGTAGAATTTTTTTCTTGGTGAAGAAAAACCCATTCACAACATCTAGTTAATTCAGGAACACCCTTAAGGAGGTAAATTTATTACCAAAGTCTACAATCCAGAAACACCTTCAGAAATGTAAATACAGCAGATTCACCTCAAAATACAAATAACTGGTAACACTCAATACCAGAAAAGCCAGATTAGACTTCGTTAGAAAGTCTGTCCAGTTCTGGAACATGATGTTTTTGAGAGATTAAACCAAGATGGGCCTGTATAGAATGATGGGTAGAGTAGAGTGTGGAGAAGGAAAGGAAGGACTCGTGATCCAAAGCAAACCACTCCATCTATCAAACATGGTGGACATGGGCATGTATGTCTGCCAGTTAAACTGCTCTCTGGTGTTAATTAAAGACGTGATGTCTGACAGAGGAAGCAGGATGAATTCTGAAGTGGAGAGTTATACTTTCTGCTCAGATTCAGTCCAAACTGATAGGAACAGAATGGACAATGGCTGAAACCGAGCAGTGAAAGAAACCCAAGAGCCTCCTGAGGTAAAGAAATGAAATATTCTTAAATGGACGAGTCACTCGACTCAACCGAGCAGCTTTTCAATTACTGAAGAAAAAACTGAAGGAAGACCCGGAAACAGCAACTGAAGGCAGCGACAGGGAGGAAACTCAGTATTTGGTGACGTCCATGGGGCATCAGGGACTCACTGACTGTAAAGAGCTTGCATCCAAGTATTAAAAATCGTGGTTATTTTTGATAATTATACTCATTTTTGAAGCAACTTTTGGGAAATTAGTAAAAAATTGGTTGTGAATCAGACATTTCATGATATATTTTTGTTAAACCCCTGCAATTACAGCTGAAAGTCTACACTTCAAAAATGTGTTGTTGTCCAGATACTTATGGACCTGAGTGTATCTTACAATCTAAGATATAAAATATATAAATGAAAAATGAAAACACAGATACAAGTAGAGAAAGACAGGCTCAGCTCAGATACGGCTATTCTAGTTTTCGGTTCAATTTAATTAAACTTTATTTGTGAATCACTTTTAAGAGTGGACATTATCACAAAGCAGCTTTACAAAAATGTATAAACTCTGGATATAAACTTTCAATTTAACTAATAAGCCAGAGGTGAGGGTGGCGATTAAAAACACCCCGAGACTAGTGGAAGAAACCTTGAAATGATCCGGACTCAAAAGGGACACTGAAGAGTGCGATTAGAAATAATTCTTAATTTAATTAATTTTAATTTATCTTAATTTATTCAATATATTTTTTCTTATTGTCCTTTTCTTAACTGACCTAAATCCTTTAAAAATCCTTTAAAATGTTTTTTTTATTTTTTTGTAAAGTTTTTAATTTTAATTTTTTTATTTTCTTTGCAAAGCTTTTCTTCTAAAATTTTAATTATTGTTCTTTTGTTCTTGTTGCTTTGATATTTTATTCTTTACATTTGGACAGTCGTACTAAGCATTTCACTACATATTGTACTGTGTATAATTTGTATGTGACAATAAACTTGAATTTGAATTCCCTTCTATAAACTGTGAGCTAATTCATCAAAACATGCAGCTCAAGTCTGGCTTTCTATAATGAAACAGTAGTGAATTCATACCATTAGTCTTAATACTTGGCTCACTACTGCTCTGTTCCTTTGCTACGTCTTCATCAGAAATGCCCGTGTCGGTCGACTCGGATTCTAGCAAGTTGCTGAAGCACCGGCGTGGAACCTGGCGTCTAGGTTGCCTCCGGATAGAGCTTAGCGCGTTAGCGCTTAGCGTGTCTCCCTCGCCCTCTTCCTCTCCGCCACTGTACCCAGCGGCTTGGGCATTCCTAGCCCGTCGCTTCATCTGAACTGCGAAAAAACAGAATAGGTCAAAGAAAAGGTCAAAAGGTAGGGTGGGGGTGGGAGGGTTATGTGGGGGGAGGGTAGAGTCAGATCACAAACAGCTTTACAAACAAATTACAGAACAATTCAGTAATGTCAAAAAGAAGCTAATAATAAAAATACAATCTACTTCAGCAGTGACACGGTGAGCATCCACTACTGTAGAGTATAACGGCTCAGGAGATACTATACAGCACTTTTTGCTAGATGGACATTAGTTATGATAAAACATCCTTCAGTTTCTTCAACATTCCTTATGAATACCGTATAACTTTAAACACTCATACCTTTCACTCGTCTCATTTTGTTCTCCTCAATCTTTAGGCACTTCTTATAGCTGTAGAGAAAACAATAGATTAGCATTAAGGTGTTATTTCTTTAAAAAGTGTAAACGCTGTCCCAGAAAATCAGCAACAAACAAATTAAAAGGATTATATTATCTGTAATTCATCTACAGAACCTAATATCCTTTAGGGTTGGGTACTGAAACCCAGTGTTAATATGACAACAGTTTGTATTTAATCAGTACCCTTTGGAGATGGTAAATTCCAGGGATTTTTAAAGCTGGAAACAAAATTCCATGGGAACTGACAGGAATTAACGGGGGGGATTCCTTGCCACATTTCCAAAAGTGAAAAAATAATAATTAATAAATAAATAAATAAAAATCTAATTTGCATAATTAATTCATAACATTTCACGTCACTTGAGATGGTACATCATCACATTTCCCCAAGGCTGTCGGATCAGAAAACAAAATGGTAACTGTTTTGTTCGCCATAAAGGTAAGTCTGTTGGGCTTTTTACACCCGAGCCTACCAGCTCATCAGACCTGGAGCTTATCTTAGCTTATCTCCGGTTTCTGTAATATGAAGCATCTAGGAGTTCAACTCCTCCTGGAAGTTCCCTTCCCAGTACTTTTACTGGTACCCATTTATACTGCTGGCTGGACAGAGGCACACTTGTGGTTATGACGTGCCCAGGGGTCTTAGCACAGCGGGGGTCTAACGGGGACTTGAACCCATAACCTCTCTATCATGAGCCTGGCACCCTAACCATTACACCATCGGCCTGTCTGTTTACTTATTTAGAAATGACAGTAAACAGTGCTCTCTACGTTTTAAGTAAACACAAGAAAAACAAAATAAAATGAAATAGTTATTTTTTATTTTACCATTTTAATGCCCCTTTCCCACAGATGCAATCTGACCCGCAGAAGTGCTTCCGCAGGACACTGTAACATGTGACTGTCGTCACGTGTAACGCAAGTTGCCTCTTAGAACCGTCAGCACCGAAGCCTTCTGCAGCTACTCACGGTAAATTCTAACGTTTGATTTTTCTGCCGCATTTCTGCGGAAAGGCCAAAAACATGTCATTACCGCTTAATATGACACCACCGCCAGCATCATATGACCACCGCGAACATCGACAAGCACCAGCGGTACCATACAATGCTCACGGTGATCTTACGTTTTTTTCCCCCACGGTATAAAAGGATGTGAATCTTCACCTCAGCTATTGTTGCAGAATCATGCATTTGAAGGGAAGAGGACGAGGGGAAAAAAATGTTTTCTGTATCTACACCGCAGGGTGCTCCTCGTCGAGGTACCGTGGGTATCCGAGAGAAAGTTGCGTCGGTGAGAGAGTGCTATAAAAAGTGAAGTGATTACACCGCTTGCTCCGATTGCTTGTAACAAACTGTGTGTCAGATGTTTTGATTTAACATTATATCTCTGAGATAGTGAACCTATCAGAAAACACAGATTGGTCAAGACATGAACAATAAATTGCGGTATCGCACTGGATCGGTGTGTATCGCCCTGGCCATCAGCTAGCTGCTCTGTGCACGACGATCTTCAGAAGCTTCCGTGGGAAGGGAAACAAGCCGAAACATACGAAGGACACATATGCTAGACGAAGAGTTTACTGTCGACTTGCAACCCAAGAGGAAAAAAAACAAGTATAGCATGTATTCATCAAAAAGAAACCAAAAACTAAACTAAACAAGCACGAAGTAAAGAAAACACCAAGATGGAATATAATGAAAACTAAACCTGATAAAGAAAACCATGGCTGATCAAAGGTGTAACGCTCCACGTCGGTGATGTAAGGAGGGCAGCACATGAGGGGAACTGAATATGGCCAGTGTTTTAAAATGCCACATAATAAACTACTTATTAACATTGTGCGCTCAGTCTGTACAAAGAAATCGCAGCCCTCAGACCAAGAGTTCGGCGCAACCTTTACTAAACATTTGCAGGCTAAGTTTTCTTTATACAGACCTCATGCTATTATACATTAAATTAAACATCTGGGGTTTTTTTTAAACAAAAGGTTAGAATAAAAATATTAATAAATTCTTTATAAAATAAAAATTAAGCAACTACTAACTAAGATTACACGGAAAGGAGCTCTCTGTTGATCAGAGAAGACTGAGGTCATAAGAGAAAGTTGGTTCTGATAATGCATTTCCACTGGCAGATCTGAAAGATCTTTCTGGAACAATGAATACACTGAGGTAGAGTGGAGCAACACCAAGAAGACAGTTAAAAATCAGTAAACAGGTGAGAGCACATGTAATACGGTACCACGTTCAGGTGTGAGTCCAGATCTGTGCTTCAGAATATTTAACCCTTAAAAGCCCTTCGGTAAACCAGCCGTGACATTACACTTGATTTGACACATTGAGTTCAACAGTCTTTCGTTCAGGCGTTGAGGAATAATGTCACAAACCACGGATACATTTTTAAGCTGTCAGGCTGTTGAGGTCACAATGGAAAACAAATCTCAGTGGAAAACTCGGTGTCGTTTCATTTGTCTGCAAACTTCCACTGGGAATTCCCTCCACTTACATGCAGCTTTGCCGTTTCTTGTTGGGTCCTCCGTACTTCGGTTTATCCAGACAGAAGACACAAGTTCCACAGTCCTCCTCCCTACAGCAGCCCTTGCAGTTAAAGCAGCGTCTCTGTCGCAGACCGAAAGCTTTCTGACGGTACGATGGTCTTTGTTCAAAAGAGCCAGTGCTTTCTGGTTCGGAATGAGAACCAAGATCTAGAAGGAAGAAAATAAACAAAATAAACGTCTGAAATCAATTTAACAATCGCAAGTGTAAACTTTTAAAACAAGACCAATCAGCTAACAAGGCAGAGCATGCACTTCTGTTAATTATTAAAGTAAAGCAGGCTGATTAAGGTGGTATCATCAGACTGTGGTAACAGTGAGAATGTGCGAACCCTCGGTATCTTGCGATGGTGCAATGCCTTGTCTCTCATGTAAAGGCAGAGCACTGAGTCTGGGGATGTCCTCAGGTACCAAGGCGCGCGGCTGCCCAAGAGCCACTGCCGCTGCCCGACATACGTGCTTTATACGTGGACCTCCAATCGGCTGTCCCTAAAAACCGAGAAAACACACACACAGTGAACACAACGGCAATAACTTTTACTTTTCTACACATGTTAAGAGACAAACACTTGTTTATGAAACATGGCATATTAGGTAAACACAGTATAAAGATATTTATCTTTCAATTTCTCCTGAATGTCTTCTTTAAAAAGGGTCACTTGTAAATCCCACTCAAGCCAGTTCAACCCAGTCACATGACCTCTACAAACCAGGGAGGGTAAAAGCCAACACATCCTCCCTCGAGACGTGTCCACCGCTTGTTTTCAAGTACAACAGAGGGTAGTGTGTAAAACATGTCAAACCCGAGGCCCGTGAGCCAGATCCGGCCCACCAGCTCATTTTAAATCGCCTTCAAGAACTTTTAAAGAATGTGATCACTCACCCTCACTCGGGGTTTGCTGAAGAACAACTGGGTGAAGGTGGGGTTACACCCTGAACAGCTCACCCGACCATTACACACAACCATTCACACTCACACCTAGGAGCCGATTTGAAACAGCCAATTAGCTTAATGTGCATGTCTTCAGACAGTGAGAGGAAACCTGGAGTATCCAGGGGAAACCCATGCAAGCATGAGGAAAACACGCAAACTGCACGCAGAAACACTCGAGCTAAGCCCGGGACTCGAATCCAGGACCTTCTTGCTGTGAGGCAGACGTGCTAACCAGTACACCACCGTGCTGCCCAAGAATATGATCATCATGCATGAAATGTAATTCATCATCCATTCACTAGGTGGCAGCAACCTACTTCATGTAAACTGCTACTCATTCATTACTCGAGAAAGATTACACACAAGTGAAGGCTGATGAACTCCTGCGCTCAGTGTTCATTACAAACAGTTTCTATTGCATTATTAAATACGACTCAGTTCTGTGAATGGAAAGTGCATAAACAGCGTCAGAGATTTGAGGAATAGTGAACAAACACCTGCTTATTTTAAGAATTTAATAGTAAAAGAATTTGTTTAGTTTGTTTACAGCCATTTGCTTCTAATCAAACACTGTGCTGTTCCACACACAATCAAATACTGCCACATCTTCAAAGCTGGGAGGATGGGTACATTTAAAGATTATATTAAGTTTTTTACTTCATTTATTTTCATTAATGTGAAAACTAAATGTCAAAAACAAACAAAATATAGCCGGAACATATACTGGGAATTAAATAATTAATTACAACTAATTATTCTGAAATTTAAAAGCCACCAAATTTCTCCTATACTCTCCTTATTCTCACTGTATGCGCGCCACTCGGCCGTTTCCGCAGAGTGGACGTGCACCACTCGCCCGTTTCCGCTGTTTGGACAAGCGCTCTAACAGGTCAAGCGCAACAAGGCAAAAACCAACAGGCTGGGGGTTCGGGGTTTTAGTATGCTGTTTGACTGAACAGATATCCTAATGATGTAAAATGGAAATTTGCCACAAAGAGGTGATAGAAAATACAAAACAGACACACATACACACACAAAAAAAACTTTTCTTTATCACTAAAATCCCCAGTAAAATTGTTAACAGGTGGGCCTTAGTCCATTAAATGGCAAAATAGAATAAATTCTGATACATAAATCTTATTTATACACTGTTGGTCTAGTTATTGTTTTCACTTTTGCCTTTACACTTATTAAAACTGTCTCATACTGTTTTGAGCTCACTGCTGAGGGAGTGTGATCAGATAGTGGAACGGCCTGGAGCAGAGAGGTCTTCCTCTATTCATTAACAACTCACAAAACATCTCACACTGACTAGTAACCACCGAAGCCAAAATCTCATTTTCCGTTTATTATTACGAAACTTACTGAGCTTACATTTGTCAGGTTGAACTTGATCAGAGTCTGTTGAACGGTCACTTTTTCTACTCGCATATAAATCTAACAAAGTTTTTTTGCCCCTGTTCTGTCCAACGACGCAAGCGCAAGTTGCTGACTCGAAGGCACTCATGGGGCAGAATCCGCCAATTAAAACATGTATGCGCCGAGGTATACACAGACAGGCATACCGAGCTCATCATGTTATCGTCGTCGCTTCCCAGGTGAAACATTGCTCTGACCAGACCCTTCATGATTCACTATTTGAAAATAAAATTTCTATTGTAGAATTTTGAAAACCGTGGTAACAGCCGCCAGTGGTGTGAAGCCGAGCAGGTGCCTTTTCACCGCCGGCCTTTAGGGACAACCTTGCATGTGCCACTCGCCCTTTTCCGCATACCATGCAAGCGCCACTCACCCTGGATACTGAACTCACCTGAGAAATCTCTTCCTTGTTTACCCTGATGATCCTCCTCTTCCTCCTCCTCTTCATACTCATGACCCCACCACCATCTCCGATTTGAACTGTGCCAGACATCAGCTGTGAAACACAGACAGCACTATAAAATTCAATGCCATACTTTTTAAATGGTTAGAAATGGAAAGCATTTATCGCCCTGGTTTCTTTCTTGCGTAACATAATCAGCATGTTTTCAGCAGGATGACAGCAAATAAAGTGACTGAGAAAGTGATTAAATCATCACATGAAAATCCATACCTGAGCAGTCTTCATCTGTTTCTGCTGGTCGATTTTTATCAGCTGCACCCTGGCTCTCTTCAGCACATGAAGCATCCTCTTGTTAGCACCAGAGATGTTGATTTTTGGAAAGGAACTGCCCTGAGCTAGCATCAACTCCGGCCTCACAGCATCTGTGACTTGTACTTCAGCAGCACCCACCAGGCTGGTTCTCTCTAATCAGACCCAAAAAAAAAAAAAAAAAAAAAGTGTTCTTAGACGTGTTTAACAGTTACATCCTAAAAACTAACAGTAGGTTAGAATATCCATTACCATCTGCTTTTGTTTCGAGGTTTTCTACAGATGAAATCTCTGACGGACTCATCACCTGATCATCAGCATGTATGGCTACTTTATGCACGACTCCCGGAGAGTTCAGATCACCTATCTTTATATCAGAGCTCCCCCATTTCCTCAGCTCTTTAGACCCTGGAGATTCTCCTGCACAGTGGACCTCACACTTAACATTTTCTCCAGGGGCTTGGGACTGTGCGCTGGTCATCTGCTGCACTTTCTTCCTATTCAAGCTCGCTGTTAGCATCTTTAATCGCTCGTAGATTGAAGAACTATAAGCTGGTCTCCCCACTTTCCTTCGGGGACCACCAGCCAGGCCACTCGGTTTCCATTCCACAGACTTTCCAACAAGGTATTCATCATCGTCGCATACCGTCCTTTTGTTAGAACCTTTTAGTTTGCTTCCAAACCTCGGGGTTTGAGAAAGGTTTTCTTCATCTGAGTCGCTGCAAGGTGCATCCTCTACACTCTCAGTCTGAACACCTTTCTTCCCGAGCAGCCCAGACATGGTTTCGTCATCCATGAACCTTTTCGGTACCCTGATCACCCGGGATGGCCGACTGCTAATCACTCTGTCCGTAAGTCCTTGCTGACTCGCTTCTTCTGCTGGTGACTCCTGTGACTGCTCTCGATTCGCTGGCGATTCCAAGGTCTCGTAGCTGTAACAGACGAGCCGCTGCCTTTTCCTCGGGATTTTACTCACACAGGATGATTGAGCCTTCTTCACTTTAAGCAAGTCCTCCTGCTTCCTACGATAGCCGAATAAAGACCTGCGTCGCTTTAAGGCACGAGGGGGCCGTTTGAGAGAACGTGGACTGTCGTCCTTAACTGCCGAGTCTTCCCTTTGGTCAAAAGAAATATCATTTTTCTGTTCTTTCTCATTCATAACTTGGACCCTCTGACTGGTTACAGGTTCTGAAGAAGCAGAAACGTCTTGGTCAATACCCAGTCCATCCTTTATCTCCTGAGTCTTGTCTGACCCAGCAATCCCCATACGCCCTCTCTGGGGCTGTCTGGGTAAATTCTCAGCCAGGTTCCTTTTGGTATTTCTTCTTCGTTTAACCAGCATCAAATTCCACACAAATTTCCTCTTCCTCTGACTGGTGCGTCGCTGATGCGCCTCCTTCCTTTGAGCATCCGTGCCCGGCTCAGCCAGTACCTTGTCCTCTACAGAACCATTCCCTTCTTTATGCGAAAACAGAGTCCCTTTCTTCTTTTGAGATGGTCGTCTTCCACTCTTGTGCAAAGCTGTTTCCACTGCCACATTTTTACTGGCCATCTTTTTGGTAGCCAGTTTAACAACTAGTTTGGGTTTCCCAACATTCTGCTGATGTTTTCCAGCATTCCTGTCTGGTTTCTCTGCGGGAGATGATTGCTCTGTTTCTGTAGTCACCCGTAGCCCTTTATTATCCACGCCGACTTTGTATGCAGTAGCAAAAAATGGCTTCTCCTTTGAGGATGATTTAGCAGAACTTTCTGTCAACAGATAAGGAGATAAGACAATATATTGGCACCCTTAGGATATTAGGACAAAAAAATAACAGCAGGCATTAAAATAAACCTGTAAAGGTTCTAGAAACAATGCTTTTTTTAGATCACCATAGTGATTTTGAACTTAACTGCATTTATATAATGCAATGAAAATAAATACAAATGATATACTTAAGGATTTTTTTTATCACAAAACTTCTAGCACTTCATGATTTTAAGAAAAATTAAAATGACATTCAATTACGCTGATGTAGCCTAGAAAAAAGTGAATATGATTTACTTTGTGTAACATCCCGTCCAGAGCGCAACGTCCACCGACCGTCAGTCTGGAAGCCGGTGAAATCTCTTTCCTGTCAAACAGAAAAATAAAAAGTGTCTAACTTCCATCACGCAGCACCAGGCATTTACATAAAAGCCTGATGCTTTTATAATTTGCCATTTCAGACTGAAAGACTCACCCAAAAAAAAGAAAAAGAAAAAGAAAACACACTGAATCATGGATAGACTAAGTATTGAAGATGGCTATATAACAACATCCAGTGGACACACAAACATAAGCATCATTAAAGTTCTCCTTCCTAACATTGAAACTTTTAAGCACTTAAACAAGCAGCATTCCTTTCTATTTTCACCTCCATCCTGCAGCAGCCAAATCTCTCGAGGTGGTCGGGTTAGCTTAACGTCAGTACTGAACAGCTTTTCAGGTTGTACCATTCTGAACTGGATGCCCACTTAAAGAAATCGCAGTGGAATCACAGCTGCTGTTACCCTAAAGTGTTGAAGCGAGCCAGGGCTTTGTGCTGAGAGACTGTCTTTGTTTATCACGCATATGGCCCAGTAGTGTCCCTGCCCATAACATGCTGCTCTGATGCAAATGCTGCCCGGTCAGCGTAGGACGCCTCATCTACTGGTCCCAAAAACGGTTAAATTTTGAAGCCAGATGGCAGCCAAGTTGGCAAAAACAGTATGTTGTAAGAACTCTGTATTACACTGCAGAACAATCAGACAACACGTCTCGAAAATCCAGAAAATTTCACTGCTGAAAAAAGCCATCAATGATTTCCCTGAATATTTAAAAAAATGTTTTTTTGTTTTTTTTTGTGGGGTTTGGTGGGAATTATCAATCTGGCTTGAAAACTGCATGTAAAAAAAAAAAAAAGAACTGCGCAATCCAGTCTTGTTTTTTTTTTCCTCTTCAGTGTGCCCGACTTAGGATGATAAGCTTGGACGTAAACAGAATTTTTTTTTTTTAACCCTCATGTAACTGTAATTTAGCCAAGACACCAGGGGCCTCATGTACAAAGACTTGCGTGGAGTTTTTACAGAAAAAGTACGCTTAAATCCAGATGTATGAATCTGTGCATACGCATGAATCCAAGCACATTTCCACCAACGTGGAATTGAGCGCACATGTAGGAGTACACAACCCCTCCCTGTCCATGCCCACATTTAAACATGCAAATCATATTTAAATGAACCCTGCACCAGAGATTCCCCTCTTTGCAGGATCAGAAAACCCTTATAATATGAGGAAGACGGGGAGGCGCGCAAGAATGTACTGTTTGGCACGCTGTCCCCCGGCATTAACAACAAACGCAGGAGGTCTGAGTGGGAGAGAGTGTGTGAGCCCGTCAATGCTGTGGGGTCGGAAAGGTGTACACACGCAGAGTTAAAAAAGAAGTGGTCAGACTTAAAGGTGGCCGTTAAGCGGAGGAAGGCTGCCCACTGCCAAAGTCTGGCACATTCAGGCGGGGGGAGAGGAGAGGAGGATCTCACCCTGTTTGAGCAGAGAGTCGCCACAATCATAGGTGACACTCAGGGGTGGTGGGAGCGCATGTGGGGTCTCCGATCACCCCCAAGCTCACAGCCCTGTAAGATAGAGGTTCATGTAGAAATGTGTGCATGCTCTTTGGCTTGGCAATTTTAAACATGCCAGTACAAGGAAGAGAGTATCCAAGACTTTGACTCATGTTTAAGTACGATTTATATATATATATATATATATATATATATATAAAAATAAAAGACAGTGAGACGGAGGACTCGCAGCCACAGACTCGGGGGATTCCTCCACCATCCATGGCGGCTCTGGCGTCACAGAAACGGGGGATTTCTGCTGCCCGCCCGACAGGCCGTGTCCTCACCCGCGCTGTGCTGTGCAATCGGTGGCATAAATGACCACCTGCTTACAGGCATTCTCACAAATATCAGTGACTCAAAAAATGCACTGGTGAATGGTTGAAATCACCATCGCGCACAATGCCAGCTTGTAGTTCCCAACCATGCTGTTACTCAGGATGTATGAATCGTGCGTTGAACCAGGAAACCTCGCCACAATGTTAGTTCATTGCATTTGCATTTATAATGGATACTGCATGTAAAGCGCTCTCCCTCTCGCTCTCTCTTTCAAAAAGTGATGTCCGAGATAGCGAACATTTACTTTCTTTTTTTTTTTTTTGGTACATTTACAGTATTTGGCAGATGCTCTTATCCAGAGAGACTGAAATTTATAGATTTTTTATACAACTGAGTAGTTGAGGGTTAAAGGCCTTGCTCAATGACCCAAGAGTGGCAGCATGGTGGTGCTGGGGATTGAACCCCCAACCTTCGGATCAGAATCCAGAGCCTTAACCCCTGAGCCCTTCCGGTGCCTGGAAGCTTCTCTGAGACATATGTGGGACACTTCCATGAACAGATTTTCACCAGACTTGGTGGAGACACTACACTACCTGACTCCCACAGATGATGTGACTCTGGAAGGTCAAGGTCAAAGGTGAAGGTGAAGAGCAAAGTTTTGGAGACACTTTTCTCATGAAAAATCGATATTGCTTAAATCTGAGAAACAGTGAGAGAATGGGAATCATACACATGCTTACAAACAGCACAGTCACCTTTGGCCTTAAAGGACCTGAACAAGTCAAAATCAAAGTCACAGGATTCTGAAGGCTGATAATTTAGAAAACGGTGAACTCCTTATAAAGTTGTTTACATGCTGTGCATCAAAGGTACCTTACACTTACAATTCAGTGACATACACCAAGCCAGGGGTGAAAAATTATTAGGGATGTGAATCTAACAACAACAACAACTCACGATTCAACATGATTCCTATTTTTGAGGTGAGGATTCGATTCAGAATCGATTCTCAATTCAAACCGATGTTTCATTCATAACCATTACAAACAAAGGGAGCCAATTTCACGAGTAACTACATTCTTCTATAAGCTAGAAACAACTCTTTTAAAGAAAGAAAGAAATGATATTACTAGACAACTGGTTTTGTAGATGTACTGATCCGCTTTGCTCGTTCAGAGTTGGTTGGGAGTTTGGTGAAGTGATGGAGTGTGCGTTGGTCAGGAGTTGGTCGTGCCTGCTGCTCCGGTTCTTTTAGCTCCAGGTGAGATGTGCGCTCTGGGATTTGAAGTGTTCCCAAAATACTTGACTTTTATTTTGCAGATTTTACATACCGCATGTAATGTCAAGCCCCTTCTTACCTGGAAAATCCGAAATGCACCCAAAAATTTTCCTTCAGCGAAGACGACGCTGGCTGTATTTTTTTTCCCTCATCCAAGTCAAAGCTAGGCTAAAGGATAGTTCTGTACCCGCCACTCACGGGAACAATTCACTACGGAGGCCGTGTCTGGACAAACGTTACGCGCTGTGAGTAAGGTTGGAAATGTTCGAAAAAAATGTGTTTTTTAAAAAAAATCGATTCTTGAGAATTTGGATCGATTCAGAATGCTAATAAAAATCTGGCTTCAAAGCGGCACATTCCACAGAGACAGCACGCTTGGCTGTCACTGAGAAGCTACATCCTTCAAGAATAGCCAAGATGTCATCAGTCCTCATCCTCCTTGACCTTTCAGCAGCATTTGACACCGTCAACCACAAGACTCTCTTGTCCATCCTCAGGAGTCT